>DWMG01003896.1:0-11433 GCA_018244855.1 Elbella merops
GTTCGGAGTCTGGATATGTGTCCGATGCGTGGCAATAGACTCACCACCTATTCCATAGTGGGACGTAAACGTAACCGGTGAAACGTGGGAGTGCTCTGCATTCCTCTGCCTGCCTCTTCGGGGATTACAGGCGTGAAGTTACGTATAAACTATTACTACCATGATCAGCCGGTTGCAACACTGAGATTAGTGAACTTAATTGCTGAACTGCAGGTAGTGGGTTTGACCGCACGCAGGGCTAATATTTAGGTGATGAGCTCGAGTGTTTATTTTGTAACTATAAGTATGTCTTTAAAATGTAGGTATATTTGATTATCTATCAGTTGCCAATGACCTTAACACATGATATGGCTAATTTCAATGAAAGCTAAGTGTGTGAACTTTAATATATTACTGTTAATAATTATTTTCATCAATCAATAATATCTCAACAGCAGTGATAGCCTGGTGATTAAGGATTCAGCCTCTCACTCCGGGGGTGCTGGGTTCAAATGCATAGCGCGCACCTCTTTACAAAAGTGCGTTTTGAATTTATATATCACTTGCTAACTAACGGTGAAGGAAAACATCGTAAGGAAACCTACACCTTAGAATAAAAAAAAAAGATATTTACTAAGGTGAGTGAAATCTGCCAACCCGCACTTGGCCAGCGTGGCAGGCTATGGCCTCAACCCTCTCAATATGAGAGGAGCCCCATGTTCCAACAGTGGAATGATAAATGGGTCGATTATTAATAACATTTGTAACTTTTCTTTCCGGCGCCCTTGTTCAATAAGCCCTTTTCAAATTAAGAAAGTAAACCCTTTTAAGATCTCTCTGTAGTACTTATATTCCATTAGGCCTCACTTGTTCGTGTGTTTAAAAATAAAACGAGGCTGATTTGTGAAGAAAAATGAACTTTTAGGCGGTACGGCATCCAATTCTTAACGAGAAAAATATGTAGGTACGTGTAACTTTAGCTTAGAATAAAAATTTCCATGGGATGTTCAAAGTACGAATACCTATATGTGCTCGGCTACAGGTATAAAATGTGTAGTACCCTAAGACTACGTACACACACCAACGGTAGAAATGAACAACGCGATAGAAATGAACGCGAAGGTTACGAGACACTTACAAATCTCGTTACACTGCAATTTCTGTTTATTAAAATGACATTACAGAGTAACAAAACAAAAAAAAATAACTGAACTCTGTTATGATATTGAGAAAGGTGAACAAAGTAAAATAAATATACCGAAGCCTTCGCACTAGCGGTGCGGCGGTGAAAATTTCACAGGCACCAAAGTTTTAATTAAATCGCTAGGTGCCTACGAGAACTGGACCACCATTCTATTAACTGTACCGTACCTGTATAAAAACTATACTATAGTATTTTCATTAATTGCGATAAGCGAAATATTAATTGGACATTTTGTAATAGAGAATAAATCGGAATTAATTAAATTTATTATATCTTGACTCAGGACATTAATGCCCAGGGAAAGATTAAAATATCCCATGCCATTACCCCAAACAACAGTAAGCTCTTCCGTTAAGAACTACTAGGTATGTGTAGTGTATGTCGCGTCGCCCTCCACACTCGCCCCACACGCACACGTATCACGTGTGATTGATGATGACGAATTAATAGGGTTAGCTCACAAAAGAACAACGTACAAAAAGTATTTACCTATATATCTCTACGTGTCCTATCTCTACAGTCAACCTTTCGTTAGCGCTTTTAGCTATCAGGTGTTCTTATTAATTCCCCGCTGGAGGAACACAGCTGATTACAATACCCAAATATAATCTTTATATATCATTCTAATGCATAAAAAATGTTTGCAATTTAGTCACAAAGTAAACACCAAATAATGAATGGCCGCGAATGAAGACCGCAGCTTTAAACGTATTACAATAAGACATTATAACGTCTGTTATGATTGTAAACGGTCAATAATTCAATGTAGTCATTTCACTTAAAGATTTCGTTACACTCGATCGGCTATCCTGAAGACGGGTAGTACAACGAGTGGTAAAACAACGTAACATGCTCCCTGTAAACCACCTAGAGGGAGGCAGAGGAGTGTAACAAACTCCCACGTTTCACTAGTTACGTTTACGTCCTACAGTGGAATAGGTGATGAGCCTATTGCCATACACCGGCCAATTTGGTACAGGTGATATTATTATTTTTGTGCTCCTCTATGAGAGTATCTGCTACAAAACCTATAAAGTAACAAGCATGAGAATAATGTATGGCGTTGTGGTGTAGTAGTAGTGTAGGTTGTAAGCTTTAAAATAAGATTCTATTACACAATATAGTCAGTGTATTCTCGGATCTCACTCGTTTCATCACGCTCCTAAACACCCAACCTCACAGCGTCTTAATAATCTAAAGACCTCTCAACCGCTAATCGGTCAAATAAAATTAAAACATCCTGAGCCGTAGGAAACGGCGCAGACAGCGCAACTGCAAAATTAGATGCATCTGTTCGAGACGTAGTGGAAAACAAAGACCTTTGTGAGGGAGATAGCATTCCGTGCTTGTACGCGCGACTGCTCAGCAAGAGGCCCTAGGTTCAATTCTCGCCTTGAGCAAACTATGTATTATTGAGTTTAACTTGAAATTCCCACTAGTTCTACGGAGACAGGCTTTGTGTTGGATATATATAAGCTCGCTCTCTATTATATGTGACATAACTGATAATAAGTGGGAGTCTGCCATTTGCTGGGTTTCCATCCTACATAGTGGAATTTTCTAATGTATTTTGATACGAGTGTAGACTGCCTCGTTGGTCAAGTAGTTGCAAGCGCAACTGCCGACCCTGGGTCCAAATCCCGGGTCGGGTGCTATTAGATTTATGCAATTTACAATTTCTAATAGTGACTCGGAGTCTGGATCTTGCGTTTTTACATAAGCAGCGACATACCATATAGCAATTACCTGCAAACGACATGCCCATTGAATACAACTTATCGCGCTCCAAGCTTAATACGTTACGTTCCGGTTGACAGTGTGTCTCTCCCGGCAACTGAACGAGGTTTGGCAGCGCACACCGCCCCAGTAGAGAAGCGTGGACCTGTGTAGGCCACGTGGCTCACGCCTCTATTAGATGTTTCGGAACTGCACTGAAGCGTTTAACGAGTTTTACGTAGTGAGAAGAAACTGGACCGCCACAACTCGTATCGCTTTAACATAGCCCAGAACATAACATAACACTAAGAAACCGGCGTGTGCATGTATAATGAGAGTGATGGAAAAAATGCGCCACGCTTGTAAAGATAGAGATATCCCATACTCAGTACTCCCAGTCTAACCCGTAAGAGACCTAGAGTGATTATATAATAATAATAAACAAGAGTAAGGAAATTTTTAGCATGCTTTACACTGAATTAACCGGCTATATCAAATTAAACAACGGTCACGTTTTCTATATACAAACGATCTATCATCAGCAAGTTCATTCAAAAAACACGAATCTCTTCAAAGACCACACCATATTCCATTCTGTTATAACGAGTGAATCAGCCAAAACAATTACTTAAAAGGATCTATCTAATATTGTTAAATTGTCACGCCACGTCTCTTACTGGGTTAAGACTGCACTTAAGCACTGAGTGCCGAATAATCTATCCTTAAAGATATGTTGTTCTTCTTGTACAATGGCCACCCTTATCGCATACTATTATCTAGTAGTAACCAAACAAAACAGCGAGTTTTTCCAAGAACAACTTGAAAAACACCACAATGGAATGGTCACGTCTGTGTTATCGTTACGTACTGTGACGTGAAATTGCCCCTTATCACCGGCGCATTAGGATACACTATCGCGTGCGTTATTCATAGCGCCTATGCATATTTTTGGGTGAACGTAATTCGAAGCAGCCATGAAAAAAATTAAACTACCGCAGGTCATTACGCCTCATTTCGTCCGGCTGTTTACGGAATGTCCGTTGGTGAGCGAAAACTGACTCGACCGAGCGCCGCCGGTAACTGTACTCCTTCAGGCGCCGACGGTACATTATAATTGATGTGAATATAAAAGACGTAGAGGCGCCGCTGAGGAAAGCAATGGTTGTAAATTTTCTTATTATATTGTGTCTCTCTGAAGCATCGAATCCGAAATAAGACGATCCGACAAAGAACCAAATTTATCGACATAGCCCGATGGATTATTAACAAGTTGAAGTGGCAGTGGGCTGGTCACATCCGTCACAAAAACGATAACCGTTGGAGTAAACGTGTTTTGGAGTGGAGACTGCGACTTGGCAAACGTGGTGTAGGAGGCGCTTCAGCTAGATGGAGTGACGATATACGCAAAGTGGCTGGCAGCAGTTGAATGCAAGGAGCTGAAGATCGAGCTGAGCGACATGCGATTGGAGAGGCATATGTCCAGCAGTGGACGAAAAATAGGTTGATAATGATGAATGATGTTGATGATGATGATTATGAAAAAGTGTTCTCACTATTATTTATAAAAAAGATTTTCTTCTTCCAAGTAAAAATAATCCACCACTTAAATATGTTTACTAGTTACAGGTGATATTTCATACAAAAGAAATGTAGCGAACAGATCAGATCACCATCGTCATTGACAGGTCTCATTGGTCAACTGGTCAATAATGAACCGGACTGCTGATCCGGAGCTCGTGGGTTAGATTCCTACACAGAACAAAAATTTGTGTGAAGAAGAGTATTTTTTTTTGTCTGGACGTATCTGGACAAGGACTGCCTTGTGCGACTATTGTGAGATCACATGACCGTGTGTGATGTGCCAAAATACTAATATATTAGTATCATAATAAATTGTCAAATAAAGGGAATTTCATTCGAAATGCTGTAGTCTAGAGCTGAACAAAACCAAGTGAAGAACCCGTCGCAACTCAAAGCACTTAGACGTCTTCACGGCCTGGGGAGGGGTACAGGGGCAGACACACAACAATGCGTGTGCAAGACAGCGTAAAGATATATATACCTACACACACACACACAGCCAGACACGTCTATCGTAATGTTAAATGTTAATCACTTTGCACATGTTATTATATGAATGAAAGAATAGATGGATAATAATAACACTATCAGACTGATCAATGTAGAGAAAGCACTTCAGGTCTTTCGGTGCTCTCTGCCTACCAAATAATGGAGCTGGTGTGATGATATAATAATATTGTAGCCGTATTTATGAAATAAAAACAGGGACTAGCACGCACGTGCCACTTTCCACGCAACACGTGACCTTTGGGGTGAGTGATCGTAACAGTCATTCTATGATTCACTTACAATATACTTTCGAAATTTCAAAAATAAAAATCGAATTTTGAACTTATGATTTTAAAGATCTTACCGAAGTATTGGACATACCTATAATATAAATAAATTTATATATATAAATAAATACAAATTGCAACTACTTTTATGAGATCTTCAACGTAACAATTACAATTATTATTGTATTATCAAGACAGGTCCTTTACGTGGTAGGCAAAGAGCACCGAATGTCAAATATCTCTAACCTTACAGATCTGATACGGTACTTCTAGAATATAATTATACTGTATTAGATGTTTTTACAAATAAAATAAATAAGCCGAGGTGCACACTCGAAGTCCCTTTCAGTGCGAATCGGGCGCGTATAGAACGCGGCCAATCAATACATCACCAGCGAAACGGGCGAGCGCGCCCCACGAACCAAACATTCATGCGCGTAAAGTATTTTGAGCTTCGCCAAATTAATTTTTATCGACATGCGAATCACAACTCGGTAACTATTCGTGAACGATTGGGAGTTATCACAACGACGAGTTACTTTGCTTGGTATTGGAAAAACGACAAACAACAATTGTCCCCCCCCCCCCTCCCCACTATAACATAGCTGTTGAAAAGTGGGAGTAATAAACTTCCCTTCGTACCTCACAGAAGGGCGGCCTTTGTTCAGCAGTGAACTGAGACAGGCTGATCATAACGATGATGATGATGAAATTATGTCCTAAAAGTAGTCACCTTTAACACGTCAAGTTACAGCGAGCTACGAGTCTCGTACGAAACACGCAATAACACGCCGCTAATAAAACAATGTGCTGTTTATGACTTTATTTCCCACAGCGCGCATAGCAAGATAAAGTAATCATGACCCATTTTCAAATTGATTTCTTGCCGGTTCCCCTACCTATGAATCCTATGATAAAAGGTTGAAGTTACGCTCCAATAAGGTTTCTAGGATTTGTAGCGATTCGAACGATGTTTTGAAAGTTTCATGGTTGTGATAACGATGATGGTGAATATGATAATGATGAATACGATGTTAATGGAACTGGCACTGTTGGGCAAGCATAAACGTATTACCATACATATAAATTTTTATATTGAATGTCAATACGACTTATTCGTTTATTAAAACTCGTTTCAAAATGTTGGTAATAATTCGTTTTCCAAAACGTTCAAAAAATCTCTGATATACATATGACGGTATAGTAGACCGGGGCCGAACCAACAGCCCATACGCGTATGTGTATGTACACATATGTATATTTACCCTCATAGTTATAGAAGAAGCAGAAAACTTAATAAGTAGGTCGACTAAGACGTTCGGGTCATATAACAAGAACGCGGGCCGCCGTCGGCCAGGGCGAGGTGGACTCCGCGCGCTAGCCACTTCAAGCCGTATCAGCTTATATAGCAGCGCGTCGTCGGCTTGCGGAATGAAAATACAAATAAATACATTAATACAACAAACTCAAAACAAATTCTTCGTACACACACAACCCCTTGTATACTCGTCTGTATAACATTTCGAGTCGAAAAAAGGGTTTGTACATACAAGCACATAAATAGTTTTTATTGTAATAAAAAAATACTTGATAAGTGAATCTCACATTGATGTAATTTAATTGTACACACAACACAAACTCCTAGTACACACAAAACCATTTATGTACTTATATGTATAACATTTAAGATAAATAATATGAGTACATTAATGGTTTTGAGTGCAATAAAAATGTAGTTCATAAAGTCATAATATAACATTGTAATTTAACTATAAGGTCCAAATATAATATTACTATACACAAATTCACACTATACGCAAAAACATTTGTGTACTCATATGTACAATATTTGAGCAGATATTTATTTCATACACTTTTATACTTATGAGTGGACAAATAATTTCGCGTGCAAACAAGCAATTAGTTGATAATGTCAATCTCACGTTGTAAGTGCAGAATGCTAAAATGTATGTGTAATATGTATTACAAATACGTTAAATTGAGTTAAATAAACCATTTATTATTTACGTTCCCATTGTCAATGTCGGACATGAGACGGATGGTTGTCAATAAGTAACACAGAGGAGAGATTTATATAAGCGTAGTCTTTGACATTAGAACCTAGACAACGCTCAAACTGGTTTTTTATGATTTACGATCAAATTTCGATCGCTACTGGGCCACTAATCGTTATATACATTACGCACCCAAATATAGAACAAACGAAATCTTGTATTTTTGTTGTCCGTATTTCCCACGTACTGTAAAGGCTAACTTGCCATTTTGATCTTTCCTGTGACGCGTTAGAGCATAAAATCGTGGCCGTGTAGTGCATTGCAATTTTAAGCAAACGCGGATCATTAGACCCGTTTTATTTGTGTTTGCAGCAATGTTCGGTGCAATAAGAAATGTAAAAAGCTCTAAACCCGTTTTCATTGTTGTACAATATATTACATGAATGTATTTATGTTGTAATACATGAATGTATCATGATTTTACAAAACGGAAAGAGCTTTTCCTGAAGCATGGTGTTATGACCACTGACACTATGGAGTCACACTGACACACAGGCATTGTGTAACAAAATCATACAGAAATAATGTAAACTTATAATTTAATTGTAACTTACTCGTATACATTTGGCTTTTCAAATCGAAAATGATACAAGCATTGATTTTTACATTATATATTGCATAGAGATTACTTTAAATCGTAAGAGATTTTCACAATATCGAGAGATCAACATATCATTATTTAGAATAATGTACCTTAGATCATTTATACGTCTTGTAGAGTGTCGCTATATCGATCTTAGAATATAATGACATTTTATAGAGAAGATAACGGAGCTGATAGGACAGTTATAAATCTTGGGAGTTAGTATTAAAGCACATTATTCCAGAAAGAACGACGCTAGATGGCACCCTTAGTATCGATCGGTCTTGAAACAAATACATTCCATATATTTCTATATCACAATGTGTTTTTTTTTCGTCGTCGGAAAACGTTAAAATCTAATGAATTTTTCTTTACAATTTTATTTATTTTTTAAATGCTAAATATTATTATTACTAGGATTAAATATAAAGGCTGAATAATACGAGTAACTAAATATAAAAGGTTATGTCCTCGTTAGCACTTTATATAGACTTTCTAACTAATTCGTAAACGTAAACGTTTTCATTCTGGATTTGTAATTTAACAATGAGAACAAAATAAAAACCAGCATTATGGTTATCAAACTGCTAATAAACTACATAAATAAGCACATTAATATATAGATTCTGTTTTCCATCCAATTACAGAAAAAATACTAGTACACATCGCTTAAATATTTGTTCTGGGTGGGAATCGAACTCGAGACCCCTGTCTCCGTAGTCGGGTACACTTAGTATTGCAGCAACGCGGTAATCGATATTAATAATCAAAAAACCAAATCGCTACAGAATATTAAATGTCTGCAAGTCACACCGCGTATGTTTGGAATGGATGTTCAAAGCAATTCCTTCTAAATACCCCTCTGAGATATCCGGCGCTCGGTTGACCGAGGAGCGAGAACTGTATCGGGCATAACTTGCAATTGCAAATGTCAAATACTTTATACGGGTCTGTCGGTTCAATGCTTCGTGGCACTGAGCACTGAGAAGGAGTCTAAGAAGTCGATTATAGAACAAATATGTATTTAGGGTCATGAAAACGATTTGTAAGTAGATGTAGGTGTTTAAAAAAACATAATTTCACACCTGTAATCTCCGAAGGGCTAAGCAAAGGAGTGTAGTACACTCCCACATTGCACCTGTTACGTTTACTTCCTATAATGGAATAGGGTGTGAGCCATTACGTCCCACAATGGATGGATGGATGGGTGGTGAATTGTCATTCACCGGGCACAGATCCAATATATGATATAATTAAAAAAGGATTTAATTTATATTAATGTATAGAAGGTGGTTAAGTAAAATATGGTTTAATTTTAAAATACGTCGTGACATGAAACGTGACGTGAAATGTCAGCCATAAAGATAGATATAACACATATCTTTTACAGCATTAGGTAAAATTATGTCTACATGTCCGTCATGCCGCATAATGTCCACGTAAACCATGACAGAATCCCTTGCCATATTAATGTTTTTAGTAAATATAGTAGACTGAATGTATACATATGCTTAATACAATATACTCTTACCTAAATTTTATTAAATCGAAAGGTTTGGCACTTTGTCTACCCACCTCCCGAAGGACTTTGCGTCACGATGTAATATTAATAATCTCTAACTTGCCGTGGGTACAATGAATAGGTGTTCAGATATTTAAACAAGCCACGTATATTGTAAGCACACATATTCAAATAAGTATGACATATCAGATTGTGCCAAAATGTCAAATCATAATGCAATGGTCTGTATCTTCGTTCTCAAAGCAAGAGCCGGTCTTAGTGCTATTTATGAACCCTTTGCTATTATAGTATACGCGTTTGTAGTATTTTAGTAATTTGCGTTTAAATATGTATTAAATGATCAAGACTGTTGATATTACTGATACTATAGGTAGGTACTAGGTTAACGTAACTGTTGAAACGCGAAAGTGTACCACAGTCCACTTTCTACCTCTTCGGGCACTACAGACGTGATGTTACGTTTTTATAAAGTATAATATGACCTAATTTGGGTCAATCTTAGTCGTTGTTTCGGTATTAATATTGGTCTATATTGACGCGGACAGCACATTGCCAACGTGCGAATCAATAGGTATGACGTAATTTAGAGGACTTTTAACAAGCTTATCGATTTGTTCTTAATCGAATTTCGATTAGCAAATAGAACTAACTGTGCATTCAATATTCGAATTTATTGAATAGCCTAACATAGTCCATTATCATCATCATCATACAATTTTAGGGGCAGCCAAATCTGGTGTTTTAATGTACCATTTGTAATACAGAAGGACTTATTAAAATTCATCATTTACATCATTAACCTTTTTATCGTTCCAATATTAGAGCCGGTTTCGTCCCAAAAAGGAAAGGGTCAGTGCTACAGTCTCCCACCCTACCCACGGGCGTTGGACAAATTTCACACGTCGTAGAAAACATTAGGGTAAACTCAAGTATTATGTTTACTTACGACGTTGTCCCTCATCGTAATGGCGAGATATATTTTATCTAAAAACATCGATTTATATTTCTTCTTAACGCATATAACGGCGCATACACAGATTTTCGTATTAGGATTCACAACCAGACCCCCAAAAGGCTGAAATCTGAATCTTTAGACTTTCAGTGTCGTTACTGCTATAATATATGTAGGTATAATACGCATCTTTTATACTAAGCTGTTGTTCTGACAGTACACATCGAGCGTCTAACTTAATGTAACAAATCAGTCGCTATCCTCGATCGCACCGTACCTACATAAGTACACATAAACGCTACTCAGTAGCATTATTACTCAAATATAGTCTCATAAAGATAAACTGATGATACGAGCAACAATGGTATAATATTTAGTACGATCACGTAATGTTTATACATAAGAATAAGAAGACATAAAAATATCGCCAATAAGGCATGTTTGCTAAGACTGCAATTTTTTTCTTGATATTCGGGAAAGGAATACCAAGGAGATATATTAAAAGATTAGCTTTACTACGAAAAAGTCGGTAACTAAATATATTGAGAAATGTATTACATTAATTTGATAATAACAATGAGTTCTGAAAGACTTATATGGTCGTCGCAGTATAGAATGTTTAAAAGATTAATAATAGCTGTAATAATATAATCATACATTAAAGGAGTTAGAATATTATGTTTTTATTATTACATGTAAATCGTCATCATCATCTTCACTAGCCTATTCCCGATCACTGCTGGACACAGGTCTCTCCAGTAGCACTTCACTGAACTCGACATATACATACATTAACAGTACATTTAAATTTACATTATGTATTTAGGATTCATATAGTCAATTTAATTAGTAATTATTGCAGCGTCTATCATCATCATCATCATCATCATCAGCCTATCTCAGTCCACTACTGGACATAGGCCCCCCCAAAAGGGGGTTTATGCCCGTAATCTCCACACTGGGCTACTACGCTGCTGCCCGTCGGTGGCCAGGGCATTTAGCCGTGCCTATTTAGGCTGCGCTATACCGCAATCAGCCGGTCGCC
>DWMG01003897.1:0-11433 GCA_018244855.1 Elbella merops
CTGCCAACCCGCACTTGGCCAGCGTGGCAGACTATGGCCTTAACCCCTCAATATGAGAGGAGACTCATATTCCAACAGTGGAATTATCAAGGGTCGATTATTCTTATTTTATTATTTATTAATTTTCGATCTATACCAATATTTCAACATAAGCCGCAGTACGGTATAAATAACATACGTGCCATAATCCTTATGGATTATCCTGGAAATCCTGAATAATAGAGTAACATTAATTTAGGTATTTTTGAACACAAAGATTTGATTTTACAGTAATTAGGTACCTATATGGGATGCGCTAAGTTTAAACAAGAAATTAATGCTAAAATGAATTGCATGATGTAGATAAATAAACTTTGCAACGCCAATAACACTGAGATTAAATCTTTAACAACTGTTGATAAAACCACAGTATTTTATAGTTCGAATAAACATTAACTGCGTCGAGACTACGTAAAATGAAAATAATTGCAATGTTAGCTGGGTTCGGAGACTTAAAAAACTATCAATTAATAGATCTATTAATTAGAACTAAGTATTAATAAGTAAACATTCATTGTGATTTAGATGGAATTCAATTGGAAATTACGGTTTTATGCATATCAACTGACAGACGACCATTGCTAGACATCTGCCTTTCTTCAATCATAGCAACAATTCAGTCTTCTGCTTTTTAGATTCACCGGCAGCCGGGGATGCTCATTAAATGTGCATTTTTGGTCCCTCGCCCCATTTTGCGTCGTTTGACGCATGATCCTTTTCCGAAAGCCGTTTTACTTTAACAACCATCAAATCTTTGAAATGTAGGATTTTCTGAAAGCCAATTCAGTGTGCCAATTAAGACAACACTGCCAGTTTCTATCTTCTATATATTTCCTCATTTCTATCCTATCTCGCAAAGGGAGTTCCAAAACGCGTAAAGAGACTTCTACATAATTTTTTCCCTCCCAAAATGAACAATTACTAACAACATCGACTAACTGTCAACTTCTTCTTCAAGGATTATGGAATTATAATGAGTAAATGTGTTATATATTCCCTAACATTCCCTAACCGAGCTGAATTCGCGGATTGCTCTCGGTATAACGTTAATTGTTAATTAGTAACCTAACTCTACTAATTCGCGCTTGGCACAAAAAAGTTCTTTTCATCATTAATTCCACAAAAGGAACTATCGAATTGTTCTAACAGTTAGTACAAGTGATAAATTTAACGTGAGCTGAATTTCATTTTGTACAACTTCATTAATTCCGTTTTATAAACTGAAACAGATGTAAAATAAAAAAAATATATTACTAAAAAGCTCGTTAAGTACTAAAAGAACTCTTCCAATATCTCACAAAACGTAATACGAAAAATATCTCCTTTTACTCGTATCAACGTGTCTGGAGCACAACACAGGAAAATCAAATGACACACATAAATGATAACAGATTCGTATGACTGATGATACCTACAAAGAACATAACAAATATCCATTATTGAAATGTAGGATAAGAAAAATGAAATTCAATGTAAACTACACGTGTATATTACAGTATCCCTTCGTCATAATTAACCTGTTTCCGTCCACTGCGAGAAATAACCTCTCCAATAGCTCGCTACTGAGCTCGATCTTCAACTCTTCGTTTCCAACCATTTCCGACCACCTTGCGTGTGTCATCATTCCACCTAGCTGATATTATAGCTTATGTATAAATTAATGTAAGATACAGATACCTTACACTACAATAGCCAGAACACAACGTCTCTATAGTTAATTAACGTCTCTATATTTAGGTGCGAGACGACATGGATAAAGTGATGGGGACAATGTTCTTATTCTTGACTCATACTGACTCTATTTACAAGCAAATTGTTCTATGGGTTAGAGCTGATCGGATCGAAGAACTCTTGAACGTTATGAGGGGTAATATTAGTTTTAAAGTTTTTACATAAAAACTTAAGCTTAGATGTGAGTTGTTTTAATGAATTTATGTAGTGTTATTAGGTTTTCGGGTTAGGTGATGAATCTGGTTATAAATTAAAATTGAACAATTTAATAAGAAAATATTACAGGTCCATTGTATAACCAGGGGGAAACAGACCATAAAGTGAACTTAATAAAGACGGCTCGGCATGGAGAGCTTCTTGTGCGAGTGAACAACGCAATGGCCTTAATAACATGTTTTCTCTGGGTGCTATACCCACTAATACTACACTTACATGGAAAACACGTCGATTTTGCAATATGGCTGCCCTTTGACGTGAATGTGGACCCGCAGTAAGTGATATTGCTTTGGTTTGGCTAGATGCTATTGCTTATTGCTCTTTCGGGCCAAACCGCTAAATATTACGATTTGCTATTTGTGCTGTTGCTACAGTTTAGGCGTAAGTGGATTGGGTTTGGCGCTCGCTGGTCTTGGAGTAAGTATTGCTCTAGTTTTCAAATATTCAACTGATTTTTACGTAGCTTTTACGTTTGTTTTATAGATTTTATATAACCGTGTTCTATGTGTGGATAATGACGTCATGGCTTGCGCTATGCAATACTACTATTGACGTCATGGTGGCATTTCTCCTGGCGCAATGTAAAACTCAAGTGCATATACTCAGGTTAATTTTTATTATTGCTTAAATAATTCATTTGTATTAGTTATATTTTTCCAATAAATATAATACAGGCGTCCTGTTCCGACTTTGCCTGTGTTAAATTACGTATCGTAATAGTGTCTATTATATAAAGAGCAATTAAGCTTTAAATTAAATATTTAAGATAATTGTCATATTTAATTTTATCTACAAAATAACATCATGTCTGTTAAAAAGTTTAAAATGTGCAAGATAAAAGTAGTTAGTAGATGTTATCCTTAGAAGATAGACTTATTCTCTCGTGGACTTATTTTTGGAACTTCATACGAGGAACAATTTAACGATTCGACATTTGCATATACGTAACTATCCAAACACATCTAGACTAATATATGTTCAAATGGTGATAGTATTTATCAGAGAGGTTTAGTACTTACGAAGAATACCTTCCATACATATTAACTAATGATAACTTACAAGCAACTTGTTTTAGAATTACATATATCAATTACAGAGATGATTTGACCAAGTTGGTACAAAGGAGTAAAGAGGAAAGTTTATCTTCAAAAACATCATACGAAGATGTAATTCACACGCGATTTAAAAGACTGCTAGAGCATCATTTGGAAATTTTACAGTATGTAAATAAATAATTCATGAAATCTTTTAAGATTAAATTTTCCTGTGTGTGATGTGTACAGCAATGAATGTCTTTTTCGAGATTACACATTGGACATGTCATAGAATCTACTAAAAAGTTTTTCTCAGCAAAGATAGCTGAGAAAAACTCGTAACTTGCATTTTTGTCAGTATTCTTTTTTTCTTTCTTTCTTGTTCCTATACTTCAATTTTAAGACTAACGATCCTAATTCCTATCCCGCACCAACTATTTTGTGAGAGACGTTACTTTATACAATGCAATTTCCATCGGTCGCAATCACCACTCAATATTGATTAATATATACCTACACATTACTCAGTGATAATACTTATTAACGTTTAAAGGTTCGCAAAAAAGGTGCAAGATATATTCGGAGACGCTATTGCATACCAGTTTTTAGCAAGTGGTTGGATAATCTGTACCTCTGTATACAAAATGGTGCAGGTAATATTATATTTCCGAGTACTGAGTTATTTAACAGATAAATTAATCTGGAAAACATGCTGAAGTGAGTATATTTGAAATACCTTCGAAGCGATTGCATTTTGGCTGCAAATCCTAGCACCTAAATTAAGTATAGAAGAGTGGATACTAAACATATAATCAGGGTACCTTCTGAGACTTTTTTTTTTCATGAAAATATCAGCCTATGATATATGATAGAATTTCACAGTGACATCGCTTTCACTCCAAGCTGTCAGCCACGACGCACATACATATTATGAATTCAATCAGTCAGAAATGAACTTTATTTATAACTAATAAATAAACCGGTGACTTCTAATGTTATCTGTAATAGCATATGACGGTCATAAAACAATATTCAGTTTTCTGGTACGAAAAATATAATGTATCATATTAGCGTTAATTACAATATAACTCCATCTATTTAATGTTATTTTACCATACAGATCGACCCTCTTTCGGTGCAATTTCTGTCCATGATAATGTACATTTGCTGCATGTTAGTTGAATTGTTTATGTACTGTTATTATGGCAGCGAAACTACTCACGAAGTAAGTATTCCTTCTTTCCTTATTCTACAACCGTTTCTGGGGCTCATTACATGTGTGCGAACATCATAATCACCGAATGAGCGTGTTTAGGTAAGTAATTACGTCTTCTAACCTTTTTTCTTTCCATGACTCCCTATATTCTTGGACCAAACAGTCACGAGGCTTGCTGTTGCTGTTTAATACAATATTTTCATTCAATTCTGTGTCATGCTTCTGTTCTTAACAGAAACTCAAAATTAAATTACCTAACCTAACCTTTTTTTCTCGAGGGGAAATCCATCATGGATTATCCAGTCCCCCGAGGAAGCGACCAAGTGATGTCGGACTTCTACCGACTAAAACCCCCCGGTGTTCCTTCGTGCACCATACGGCGGGAGCATGGTTACACTTTCGCATTCTTCCGCGAACCCGCCGGTGCCCGTCCATTTTCACGAACCCACGTCCTTTCAACGACACCCAGGAACACATTGAGCATCGAGTCCTCCGCGAAAGCTTTTAGTTTAGTGAGTGACGAGAACTCCCCATCTCGTCACCTATAGGCCCTCACTGGGGTATAATTTGGCGGGCGTAAGCCCAGATATGCCCAG
Source organism: Elbella merops (assembly GCA_018244855.1). Classification (NCBI taxonomy): domain Eukaryota; kingdom Metazoa; phylum Arthropoda; class Insecta; order Lepidoptera; family Hesperiidae; genus Elbella; species Elbella merops. Next base: position 4,833 of record DWMG01003897.1, read on the forward strand.
ATTTTTACAGAGGTTTTCTTCCTCGGGACATTCTTCACAATATGTGAAGATAGTCCCCGGTCTTACGCCCCATCAAATGTAGGGTTACGGGTTGTCCGACGGAAGCCGGAGCCCTTCCACTCCGCAAGTACGGATGGAACCGTCGCACTGGGTTCCTCTTAGTTTCACTGCGGAATGAGTTTGAGATGTAGCGGCAATCAGACTTATCTACAGCTAATGAGACCCCCGCCACGACAAAGCGAGAACCCATTCGGGGGGGAACCTAACCTAACTTAACTTACCGACTTATTTCTTATGTGGCACCACACAAAATCTTACTAATAAATAAAAAGCATATGTTTTAACTTTTTTCAGAGTCAAATGTTAACATATTCAGCGTATACAATGAACTGGCTGCAGATCCCTATTAAACATCGTCGATATCTTATATTTTTCATGGAAATCATCAAACATCCAATTCAGCCTCTAGCTGGTTTCATAATACCATTGTCAAACGACACCTTTGTATCGGTAGGTTGACTGATTTCCTAATTTACTGTATTTTCCCGTTTTACCTTAGTTCTGGTTTATACGTACATAGGTACGTATATTCTGTATTAAACATTATTGATGTCGAAATTTGGATCCGGAACCTATCATAGCGATAAATTGCTTCCAAAAATAAAGTACCTACTCATGAAGACATGTATTATAAATTTGTTCAAAATAATAAAAGTATATTTTCAATATCGAACTGCATTTGTTAAGTGAATTTAATATGATGGCTTGGTGTTAATAATAACTGTTAATATTATATATTATACCTTTATATAATATTGATATTATTTATTATACCTTTCACGTAGTTTGTTAAACTAGTCATGAATTCTTATTTATAAGCATGATTTTTTGTTTATTTATAAGCATGATTTTTTATTTATAAGCTTTTATCACTTGCTACACAGTCCTACAACTTGCTGTTCACCCATTGCTGTCGTCATTAAACGGATACTTAGCAAAGAGTAGTTTACACAATGGTCCTCATGTTTTGAAAAACACTTGGAGCAGTAAGCCCAGTTTGTTATTTTTAGGTAAAATTGTGAATCTGAAGGGCGCCCATGCCATTATCACCCCAGACAGTTTGAAAATCCCATTAAAAGAAATCAACACTGCTTCGTAAGCTCTAACTTAAACTTCGAACCTAACAAGAAGTGGCCTTATATTTAAATCTACTTTATCCCAGTATCCCACAATTATTACTAATACAGTTAAAATTTTTTATTTACCTATTCTAAATTATGGATTTACATGACCCTGTGGCGTATCTCCGCTTTCTCTACGCTTCTGTTGCTTGCGCCAGCCTCTTACGTAGCGGTACGTGTCCCTCGCACCGCGCACCGGGAAGCAGTCGACAAGCCAGACCATCGCCCGACTTGGTTGCACGCGCGTACGTACTTGGTTCGTTTCGTTTGCGCATTGTTCCCTATTGTTCGCTATCGTAATTAACTTTCATTTCTTCCGCTTTAAATATGTCATTTAGTGTTCGCTGGGCCCTTCTGTGTTCTTCCTATTCTATTCTCTTCACTTTTCACTTATCTTTTTAGTGCTTAAATAGAAGTGTTTTTATAATTAAATTATAATTAAGTTAGGCTAGTATTCATAATACACCTCCAGCCTACAACTCTATTTCGTAATATCACAGTGGAGAAAATTCGAGAAAATGTTATTTTAAGTGTAAATATAAAGAATAATTAAAATTTAATACCTTATTTATATAACTTATGCCAAATTCATTCCATTTTCAGATCGTCAAGAGTTCATATACTTTTTACGCATTTTTGAAAAACACAAAAGAATAAAGGAACCACGTGATAATATCAAAAACGATGAAATTTTGAGTTAGCACCAAAAGACCTAACACATTTGTGCATACATTCAAATGTTCTTTGTATTAGGTACCTACTGCAACTACATTAAAATTTTATTTCTGATTACAATAAAGAAATAAGATTTATTCTTACAAATATTTCATTTCTCAGAAAATGGCATGTATATTGGTATGCGTCTACATATATTTCACCTCAAACTCTCGCCCGAATAATATTATATTATTTCAAAATATAGGAAAACAAAGTTCAACTTAAGTAGTTAAAGAACAATAATTTATTAAAGATGATTTAATTAAAAACAATATTCTCTAAAATTACCTAATAAATTCTGTAGTTAAGTTCCACGCAGACTTTTCAGATTTACATCTGTAATAGTCAAGGATTTGTTACCATTAGGTACACACACTCTGTACATATCAATTAACCAAGACTTAAATAAGAAAAAATCAGAGTTCGAAATCAGTGTTGAAGATCGAGTTCAGTAGCGTGCTATTGAAGAGGCCTATGTCCAGCAATGGACGGGAGTAGACGGGACGGGGCTGATGATGATAGTGATGAGATCACTCGAACATTATTTTGAGACTGAGGATGATCTTACGTCCTAGAAGCTGTAAGCTTAAATATAACAACGCAAAGCACTTTTAATTCATGTTACATATTATAATTATGCGTGTACAAAATACATACAAACATACATATTACCATATGACGATATTCCACTGTGATGAGAACATTCATAACATCCTTCTATTTATCAAGTATGTCAAAAGAAACTTTGTTTGCTTAGCTTATTTACACTATTAGGCAATACTTTTGGCTTATTTACAAAAAATACTGGTCACATAATTGCGGCTACCACGATGTTTACATGCTACGTCGATTTATGAAATAGTAAGGTACATGAATGCTGCAATCGTGAGGATTAACGACATCACTTAAAAGAAATAACTACTTAGAAATTTGTATCATGATAGATCCAGGAGACAAAGAGTTAATGAGAGTGTAAGTAAAATGTCATAATTTTTCATTCTGGCTACTATGTTAATTTACTATCTGTACTCGATCAGATTAAGACTAACATAGGTATATTATACGTAAATTAGGGGAGCCAGCCTAAAATATGTCCATTGAAAAAAAAGAGAAAGCAAATGAGCTTAACTATCTGTCTCTTTCTACTCGCGCACAGGCTGTGCGAGCGTGTGTTCCGTCAGTAGTGAGATAGAGATAGATAGTTAACGCGATCGTTTCTCTCATTCTAAACCGTCAGAAGTTGCCGCTTACGGACAGCCGTCTTCCCCGCTCTATATGTAATACATCTCTATGAAGGCTAAACACATTGCCAAATAGCCCATGGCTATTTACATAGTACTCCAGACGCAGATCATTGTACACAAATAAACATGTTTTTAAATAACGATTTACATAGATTATCTTTAGTGCTTTATAATTTGAGATAAGCGAATAATAGCAGATTTAAAGTTTTGATAACAATTTTATAAATTATTTTAATAGACATAGCAACCCTCCGATTATTACGGTACAGATTAAACTTGATGTATTTTGATTTGATTGATGTTGCAGTCTGCTAAGCCTTGTGCATCAGGTACTGTTTGTGCCCTGCGCTCTATGACCGTAATTTTTACAGCAAATCTTGCTATATTTAGTGGTAACTGATTAGATTTGGCACAACAATGTTTCGGTACGTGATTATTTTTATTTTAGCAAATATGTTATATTATAGTGAAGGACTTCCAATCAATGAAACAGAGGTTTCCCTTGCAAAATCTTTGAAATCACTCGCCAATCACTGTGAAAATTCGTTTATAACGACTCAAATTACGAATAAGCTCGAAGACTGTAACCTTTCGTTTCATCAGAAGGAAATACAAGCAGCGGAATTAGAATGCTTCATATTCTATGACATAAACAGACAGCTTTGCTCGGCATTTCGAGATTCTAAATTTAATCTTAGCCAAAGTTACGCCACTAAAATGAACACAGTTCAAAAAGTCAAAACGACCTGCGATCAGTCGAAAAATTGGAAATTCTCGAAGATACCAGAATTCCCAAGATATGACAACATATCTTTATATTTCCAAAGAAATGTGTCATGCATAAAAACTTGTGAGGTTCATGAGCTATTGAGTGAAGACACCAATTTCTATTGTCAATACTATCAATGGGGCTTGGAGATGCTACAGATTTTAGCAACCAATGTACCACTGTCAGGCAACTTAAACAGTGCCGACAGTGGACCCGAAACTGCTTTGGTGGAAACTCCATATAAAATTGATGGCAGTTCATCTGCACCCATATCTACAAGTGTTCAAAACCTACCAAAACTACAAAACGTGATTGACCACTCTCAGCGGCCTCCAAATATTGTTGGTTCACCCAAATTGGTAACCAACAAAGATGACTCAAGCAAGGCCGATACATCCTCATCGTCAACCAATGCTCAAGTTGTAGGCAATGAAAGTGGTCACACCCCTAAAGCTGGAGTCCAGAAAAAGTTATTACCCGTGACAAATAACACTGACATTTCTACTAATAAAGAGCTTAAAGTAGACTTACCACCCAAAAAGAAAACAGACACTGATGTACTTTTTGATCAGAGTGAGATGAACAATGAATCTAAGCAGCAACAAAGTGCTGATCTCGATGATAATAATGAAACTGTCTTTGGTGAGTACCTCCGTGATACTATCTTCTTTTACTTCTATCTATGTTGTTCTCGTCCATACATTGTTGTTTATTAGTAATTACAACAGACAGAATGTTCATTTGAAAAAATGTTCGAAATAAAATAAGAATAATGACCCAATCATACTAAATCAATTTTGATTCTTAAACTGTGATCGCCACTTTTGTCACTAGAAACTTTGTTAAGAAAAATAGAGAAAATAGATTGGCAATAAACCCTTTCAGCTTTACTGCAATGTGTAGTTTTCACATTAGTCATAGAAGTCAACCTTACTTAATAATTTCGAACCATACCAATTATGGAACATAAACCATGGGACATAAATGTAACTGATGAATCTTGGGACTGTACTACACTGCTCTGCCAACCCCTTCGGGGATTATAGGAGTGATGTTACATTTTGTCATCCTATAATTCAATAAATAAGATTAGTTTTTTACCATGTTAATTATTTGTACTCCATTGTGGTGGAGTATCCTACATCTAGTTATCCAATGGAATGTAAAACCTTTCTTATGAAAATCAGTACATTTTAATATTTTATTTAAGGCAATAACAATATCATACCTTCTGTTATATTCTTACACAAGAATCCACTATTTCTTTTGAAACATATAATATGTTTATTGGATAGAATAAACTCCAGCTGTGCTAATGTTGCATCATTTTATGTTTTAAATATCATGACATTTACTTGTCTATTATAGAATTGTAATTGTTTAGCTCATCATTTAATATGTTGTGTGCTTATTTTGTTGGTTTTCTGAACAATGATTTTGTGTGCTTATTTAGTTGGTGTTCTGAACAATGATTTTTTATATGATTTTTACCATGTATTTCAACACATTTTTAATTTAATGAAATGTAAAGAAATTACTGAATTAATATTCTATGCATTAAAATAATATATAATTCACTTCTTTTATATAAATTATTATACTAAGATTTGAATATTGTTGTTTATCATATCTTCGTGTGCATTTACAATAATTAGTTTTTATAAACATTTTTATGATTGTATTTTCTGTAAATAAACAGCAGCATTGATATATAACAGCAGTGATAGCCTGATGACATATAATTGACCGTCCTACCCTATGACTGGGACCATTGTTGAAATCCTGGTGTGTATTTCTTTATAAAAAATGTGTGCTTTGAAATTAAATATCACTTGCTTTAATGGTTAGAGAAAACCTTTCTCTCCATTAAGTTCTCTATGGTGAGTTAAGTCTACTAACACACACTTAAGTAACAGATTATGGCCTTACCCTTCCTATACTAATATGAGACCTCTATCTGACAGTGGATCATTAAAAATGGTTAAGGAGTAAAATAATGAAATTAAAAATCTTATCTGGTATGCTTAAATATATAGCTAAATTACTCTTGGAATGTAGGTATCCATGTAGAAAATGTGTTCAGAAAGTAGCCACTTGAGGCCATCAGATAATGATGGAAACTTATTTATTATAATTCTGTCAAGTTAGTGTGTTTGAATAACAATATCATGATGTTGATATAAACCCTTTTCAAACTATACTATCTAAGGTGTAGAGGGTGATGTTTGTTCACAAAATATATCCCTTTATTGGCATTTTATTTTTGTCTTCAGTAGTATGCTAAAAGCATTTATGGGCTAATAATGAATTGAAATTCAAAGTAGCTTGTTATACATATAAGACTGATGTTTTAATTCCTTACAAGATCCTCTGGTTGCTATATAATTTTAAAGAAACATTTAAGATCCTTGGTTGGAAAATGGGGTCATATAATCGACCCATTATAATTCCACTGCTGGGATATGGGTCTCCTCTCATATTGAAAGGCAATAGTCTGCCACACTGGCCAAGTGCGGGATGGCAGAGTTCACACACCTTAGATATTTTTTTTTATAATTTCTGAGATGTGTAGATTTCCTGACAATGTTTTCCTTCACCGTTAGCAAGTGATATTTAAATTAAAAACACACTTTTGTAAAGAGGTGCCCGCCATGGATTTCAACCCGGCACCCCGGAGTGAGGGGCTGAAT
>DWMG01003898.1:0-11431 GCA_018244855.1 Elbella merops
GCCAACCTGCACTTGGCCAGCGTGGCAGACTGTGGCCTTAACCCCCTCAATATGAGAGGCGACCCGTATTCCAACAGTGGAATTGTAAAGGGTTGAAAAAAAAAATAGAATTTGGTCACAATCGTACTGTGTTATGCTATTTTTGACACGAAAATTAGAAAAAAATATTATTTTAATGCAATTAGGAATATTTTAATTACCTGCTTGATTTTAGCGGTCAGCCAAGACGTACTGCATTTAAATAATCACCGTTAAAACTTGTCGAAAAGCACTATGACATAAAATTAAAATAGATTGAAACACTTTTTTATTTTAAATTACATCTGTCACACAACAGCTCGGCGGCTGGTTGAGGCAGCAATGTATTTTGTACACCAGATTTTCTTTTTAGACGTACATACATAGGTATATGAAATGTGAGTAAGGTCAATTGATTCAAGGACAAAAATATCATTACCCATAAATAGAAACTGTCGCAACATGGAGACAAGTGTGGAACAATTTGCAATTCAATGACGATCCTATTTTCAATCTCCACGTCAATTTAACTTTAAAATATTATAATGTAATAGAAAATATTTATGCTGACGTCCGGTGGTGTGAGGTCCTTCGTACACAAGGCTACGCAAGTCTTCGATACTATTGTTGTATACGACATTAATATCGAGTCGTGAGTGTCGAGCAGCGCACGATCCGTATACGCGACATTGAATCCCACGACGCGAATTGCCTGTTCAGTCCTTAGACACGTAGCGGCTAAACAGTGAACTGTTTAGCCGCCGCTTAGCCGCTAGCGGCTAAACAGATCACACATTTGCAAAATTTCTGACACAAATGATGACGAAATACTAATTTTATAGAATATTGATCGGAAACAAAGAATTGACGCCACAGAAGATACTGGGTTCATTCACATATTGAAAGGAACATAAAGTGCAGACTGTTTGTTGCTGCAAAAGAAGTACAACAAACAGATGCGAAATTCTTATCAATGTACAGAATGTCCAAAGAAAGTTATAGACATTTAGTGGATTTACTTATTCCACATATACACCACAGAGAGACACACATATGAGAGAGTGTGTAAGTAAGTAAACGCAGAGGAAAGAATTCTATTAACAATCAGGTATGATAACAATTTACTTTATCAAATAAAAAGAATAGTCAATTTACAACATTTCAAAGTAACATAAAAGTAACATATAAGTAACACTGTTTTTTGGGGTTCATGATCATGTTCTCAGGGCATGTAGTGACGATGATGGCTTCTTTACATAAGTACATCGAAATCGGATTTGCCGGCAGGAACAGTGATAGCGGTATATTTCGTTCTTCAGCAATTAAACATGTCATTGAAGGGCAAATTTTGATCTTCCTCCTACTTTACGATTACCAAATGATAACAACAACAACAAATTTACATCTTTACTTTATAGGAGATGAAGCGTAAGTGCTGTTGCATTACTTGCTAAGACCTTATCCACAAAGAGTGTAGAATGCGCGTTTGGGATGATGACGGAGAAATTTCAGGTTCTAAGTACTGCGATAAGATGCCATGACTATAAAAAGATAAATGATATTGTAATAACAGTATACACCTTACACAACTATGTTAAGAAAAGAGAAAGCATTGCATATTATGCGTGAGAAGAAAATTCCAATAGTACACACGACATCATCATACAACCTCATCAAGTTCAATTAAATGCGCACTCTTCGCAAATACATTGAGAAATTATTTAGTTAATCACTTTTTAAAACCCTAGGCTGCACCTATTATATTGTATAAATACTGTTAGTCAGTTTAAACAAAGAAAGTCTGTAAAGGCAATGAAATATTATATTGAACTACCTACGTATCATTAAAAGTCCTTTAGCAAGTTCCATTTTCCATTTTTAAACTATTAGGTCCTTACATATGAAATTAGCATTTTATACGGAGAAAATGAAAAGGAAACGGAACGGAAAATGAAATAATATATTTAATCAATTGAAATATTTACTTTTTTACGTACTATTTATGCACTTTCGCTATTTCATAGGTAGTTCATTGATGCCTTTGCTAAAAAAATTGTGTGAGCGAGAAACACAGATTCTTTTGAAATTGTAAATTTTCCTAGTAAGAATTTTCATTGTCGACAAGGGTCTCCTGCCAACCATGGGGTTGGTTCTGAAGGTTTAAAATTTCCAGAACGTAAACGTTGGAACTTTAATAGATTTGTATGGCGATAAGTCGCTTGGAGACCAAAATCGTCGAGTATCGAAGACTTGCGTAGTAAGTGTCAAATGTCGTCTCTTTGTCGTAGGTATCTGTCTTCGCATCTGGCACGTGGAATATAATTAGAACCGTATGCTACTTTGTATTCAAACGATCCCCACAACAATAGACGTAGGTCACACACACACACACAGCGTCATCACGCTTATCTGATGTACAGTAGTCGAAGCTGTATCCTATCTGATTGAATTAGTTGTCTTTTGTATAACAAACTTATACAATGGTGAACAATAGCGTTACGTACCTACCTAGCTTTATCTACTTGTGTTATGTACTTGACGAGATTGTTCAATCGATCAGCGTTTATACTGTGTTAAATAATTTCAGGCAATAAATATTTAACGTATCAGTCTTAGACGTCGCCATAGCGCGTGAATTCTAAAAAATGCATTGGCACAACATGGTGCATTATTGCCTTTATTATTATTATTTTCTTAGCCTTCTCACTCAGAGAGAAGCCGTAACCAACAATGAGGCGAAAAAAGTGGTTGATGGTGATTTCTCTCGGCAATTACTAGATATTTGGTCTCTTGCAAAATAATAAAGTAATCAAACACATACAAGCTAGCAACATTTCTTAGGCATCCCTAGTGAAAAGCCAATCAGCCATTGAACAATCGTACACCTACGTAAGGTAGCCTTGGGGTTATCAGGCAGGAGGTGGATGCAATGCACACTAAATCCAAGCAAGCCGTGTTGTTGCCAACATACACTACGAACATGAATATAAGCTACGTAACGGAACACACTTTTATCGGATTTGTGTTTCCGGATGGCGAGCGGCTCTAGCATCTCCTTGCCCGAGCCTGCAGCCCGCGACCAAGTACAAAAACATCACAATTAATCACACATCATTATCAACCGGCCAACATATCGGTTCACACCAACACTATGATTCATAATAAGCCCGTTAAATTCGAATTTACAAGAGTACAATGTGTTCTGTCTCTTTTTATAATTACCGATAAATTTAGGGATATTTTTCCTTGTTGCAATTAACGGAATTTCAGAATTGAACAATTTATTATTATCAAATTCGGACATATCTCAACATATCCACATGACGTATCAAATAAATAATGATGGTTCATAATTGGTTTCCTTTCCGTAATCCAAAATAATAAGTAATAAGAAATTATCAAAAATATCTCAAGTAAAGTAAATTTCAAAATACGAATTTATCAAAGCTAATCACTGCTCTTAAAACCAAAATATCGTATACCTGAGGGCTGGCCCGAGGTCGAAGGTGTCTTAGACGAGTTAGATTGGTTCCCGGATTTGCCGCTGCTCGAATGAGATGATTTGCGACCGGGCTGAAAAAAAATAGAATATACGGAATTGTGTAGAACATACGAGCTATTATGTACAAGGGTAACAAGATAATGGTTTTTTATCGAAGCTACAGAAGATTATAAGTTTTATAAATACATAAGTATTATATATCAAGGAATAAGTTGCTGATTGAATCCAAAACAAATCGAATTAGGACGCCTGAGAGACTAACCAGCCCTAAGCACAGTTACAAGTGTTACAACATAAGAGTGTGCACCTAATATAATAGTTTGACATGTTAGTGTCATATTAATTCTCAACGACCACTTATTGCAGGGACGACGAGAGCGCAACTGGTAAATGCAGCTGGTGGGTACTAATATTACGCATAATCCAGCTGCGGTAATGAAATAACATTGAAATTAGCAATCTACAATACACATGATTATATATGTACCGGCTTAACTCATGTACGTTTTTCGGGATGGCCCGACTCGTTTCGGACCTGTACGAAGGCCTCCATGGTGAGCCGTCGCCGATTACAGCTAGGTGGCGGCAAAGTCTCCGGCACATGTATAATCAAATCTATCATACGTAAAGTTCGTAACGTACTCCTTTGGATTTCCCAGTGTGTGTAGGAGTACCGCTGCCGCTCGCCACCGGCGAGGTCTCGCCGTCCTTGTCGCAGCTGGAGTCGCTCGACTGACTGTCGTGCGAGACAGGCTTGTACGGCGGGATCGTCTTCACATTACCGCCCTTTTTCTGCGCCAAAATATCGCATTCCGACGTATTTATACATCTTACACCAACTCTTATGCATTGATTTTACAAAGTGCGAGGCTACAAAGGATTTGTTAGATTAGTAAACTGGATATGTATACGTTTTTAAAATAAAATATAATAATAAAAGTGAGCCGTTAATATTCGGAACGAACTCTAGGCAGCTAGCACCGAGTACAACTACCTTATATGTATTATTGAACTGTACGATTCCGTGTACAATAAAAGGAAACGGGACACTAAATACACAGCAACTGATAAGGTGTAGGCGGTTAGTTCGATTGGTTAGACTTTCAGTTTTTGTTCATAAAACGATTTCCTGTTGGTTCAGCGGTCAATATTAGCAACATATCACGTGACAACACTCAATATAAATAATATTAACTATGCACATTGTAAGAAATCGACTGATGTGTTTGAATTAAAATATTTTTTGAACATTCAATCGATGACAGCGTTTTTAAACAGACCTGTCTGATCAAAATGTTTAGGATGTCCGTTTCTTAGCGAAATATAACCGTTACCAATGTTATAATTTTGGTATGGAAGATGATATTTCAAATATATGTGAAGTACAGCAACATAAAACAAACAATGTTAGTTAAATGCCTCAAGTCCTATATATTCAGACGGCGCGTGAGCCTTTATGTATAGTAAAAGGCCATTTTCAATGTCCTGAATATTTGTTGAAATTATATTAAAAATATTATGAAATATTTCTTTAGTATAACTTCAAAAATCGCAAAGAATTAGAAACAGCCTTTCACACTTATATCTAGGATCCCGAAAAACGATGAGTGAGTTACGCGCCCATAGGTTCTCGGGATGTACGGTACTATAAAGGGTTAATAAAGCGGAAATACTCACCAGCCTACTCACCAATTTACTGTAATGGTGTTGGCAGTAGCCGCAATACTTCACATTGTCCAGGTAGTTGCCGGCCTCCTCGCACAACAGGCCGAGGCTCTGAGCGCACGTCACGTGGAACTGCTGCTTACATCCTGCAACGCAACCAAGTTGAAAAAATTACAAACGAATTTCGTACCGGACCATACTATCTAAGATCACAGCCATTGCCCAGAATCGATAAGCGTATGCGTTGAAATCTACTATAATCATCGTTTCCCCGACAAAGCACACCTTCCCCGAAAGTTCAATTTACGGCACGTGCATCTAACTACCTCTATGTTGCGACGCAATTTAATTAAGTTTCTATTTCGGAAAAAAAAAATAACGTGTCAAAAGCTTTCGAACCTATTAATTCTAGAATTACGCCAACTATTTCTTAATCGAACTACCATCCCGTTGTTGTATATACAGTTGTGGTCATATAAAAAATATACACGATTGATACTAGTAGCAAGTAATAGAAGGTTCGAGATTTAGCGTACTATATACATAAATACACGACTGTGCGTTAATGTTTGTATTAACCATGCTATTTTTATTAATCATAGCAGCACCATGACGTAGCCTTGATGTAAAGTACTCACCGACTGCACCTGGTAAAATAGTATCGCCATTTTAATATATTTTCCACAAAGACTTTTATATACTTTTTTGAAACAATGACATGTTGGCGCGCCGGTAATTAATTAGAGAAGAATGTGTTGTTTATAAAGAGAGTTGATACTGTATTATTGAACGGCTTTAAGCTTTAACTGCAAATCGAAAGTTAGCACGCCAACAATGCTATCAGTGACATGTTTTCGATAATATTTATACAGAAATCTATTTGAAAATAATGCGAATAAACTATAAACGGTGTCATCGATCGTTCAATGCATAAACCAGTTGCGTTCGTTCGGGCTAGGTGTCTAATATCATTGTCATCTCACGTTCTACAATCTCCAAGGTATTCGCAAGGTATTTTCATAACTTTAATCGATGCCTGAAATCAATATCATTTTGTTTGGGATTGTATGCATATAGTATATTATTAATATTTGTGAATTCGTGAAGCTTCCAAAGAGAAATTTAAGAACTTTAAGAATTATATTATAATAATAAATCCATTAACAAACCAAGTACATAGAGCATCAGATAAAATAAATATTTTCACAAATAAAATTAAAATGTCGTTTTTAGAATGTCTTTAATTCACACCTTTCCATACACATCATTCACATGAGTGGTAGAACAAAACGAGGAAAATATATACATACATACATTGCTCGTAGTGGTTGTAACTAAGTATTGGCTTGTCGATCATGTACTAGACTAGACGTGTAATGGATGCCATGTCCTACATTGTGAAAATAATCAAAGACAGATAAGTCGGAAACATCAAATTGTCATTTCAAACAGTAAACTATAATAATAATATTGTCTAATCGTAGTCCCACAATAAAATTATGTCGTTTATCCAACGTATACACTTGTTAATTTCTACATAAATACTTCGTTCAGGTAACCCATCCGGATGGAATCAAACCCGAAATTTTTTGCCTGGCCGACTTCGCCGAGCAGGTAGTTTCGAAAACATAACATCTAATATATATTTTTTATCAGCGTCTTTTAGGACTATCTTCTAAAGAATTGAACGAATATATAACTTAAAATAAACGAGTAACTAATTTTCGTTAGGTCATAACGTTCCTAGAATCTTACTTATTTTGTTTTAATCGCTATACCTATAGTATCACATAACAAGTGGCTCGTGCTTTCAAACTACCTACAAGCTATGTTTTTCATTATCAGTAAAAATTGCGTTTTTATTTCCAGCGATGACCACAACTGTTGATCGAAAATTGCTTATTTACATTATAAGTCAGTTCAGTTTACTGTTATCGAGAATATGTCGGTACGACATTAATCATATTTTAAAATAAAGCCGTCCGTTCGCCTCTCTGGAGCTCGTCGATATTTGTAACTACCCATATTAAGGTATGCAGCTAATATAATAAGCTTCTACGGATGACACTCTTTAAACAAAATAAAAGTAAAATGTCGGATCTCACCGGTTTTGTTGCATTGCATACACGCACCAGCTGAGGCTCGGTGGGGTTTATTCATGTCCTGACATATGTAGCAGGTCTAAAAAGAAATAATATAGAGATGAATATACGACAGATCACAAATAAAATAACAATAAATAGAAATACATATATAAATAATATTATAGACAATACATAAATTAAGATATATTTATATATTATATATATCCCCATCTAGATCGCACGCCATGTTCGAGCAAAAAACAAGCAGAAAATACCTTGTTGAATCTTTCCGGGGGGATGAGCCGCAGTACAATGGGCTCCATTGAAGTGACATTTCCAAAACGAACTTCAGGGATGTAGAGAGCACAGACTACATGCGCCCATCCACCTGTGTCCGCTCGTTTGAGAGCTCCTGACTTGGAAGGGCATAGTTCACAGCGCTAAAGAGGAAAATATTCATTTATCAACGATTCCTTGACCCTTTCGCTTACGTACAGCGATAAAAGAAGTGTGAATATCTAAACACTACTTCTTGTAAGCTTGTAACTGGGCTTTTTAAAGGTCAAGTTTGATCGTACGCTCGACTTAAGAACAGCCCTTATCAATCAATGGAATTGCACGTTGGATGATGGAAATTAAAATAAAAAAAACAATATTGAAAAATAATAAACAATGAAAGCTTAATTAAAGATAATAAACAAACATCAATAAATTAAAAATAAATTAACTTAGATGAACATGTTATATAAAAATATACCACTACTGTGTTACAATGATTGATAGTCTTCTTTCTGATTTTCTTATTGAACATTGAACAAATGATGAAGCGCTTGTGGACTTGAGGCGGTTGCAAAATGTAAGCGATCTGTAAAGTTAAGCAGCGCGAGGCATGGTTGGCACTTAGATGGTTGATAGTTAATGGCAAATTTCTAAAAGCGTATTTGTACTTGAGGGGGGGCAGGTTCATCTTGTTAATCGTTAAACAGTCAATCGGTGTGGTTATCGTTCGGTAACAACCATGAATCTTTGTAAAGCCTTAAATACACACCTTACCACACTGCGCAATGTTCTGAGCCTTTTAGTTGTAGTTGCAACCCAAACCCAGCATTGTGTTTTAAAATTGAATGCAACCAACCACTGGATACGTATCAGAAATTTAAAAAAGGAAACAGTATTTATATTTCATTTAGTTTCCTGATTTATGTAAATTTATTTAATATTCATCTCAGAATTATTTCTCCCTTCCAGGGTAAAAAAACAAACAAAATCAATATCAAGACAATTAATTTTCAAACCACTAAGATACAATAATAAAAGAATAAATTATAAATTAATTTAAAATGTATAAAACTGATTAAAAATAAATTAAAAAGACGTGCCAGCTCGTGACTCATGGAATGAGTTAATTACGCGCGTGTTCATTTGACTAAAAAACTGCTTGTTTCTACCCCAAAGCCGGAGAATACGTGGCTACAGCTTATTTCTAGTGTTTGATAGTTTCAACAATAGATAATGCTGTGCGAACCTAACGTAGTGGAAGTATGTCTAGACAAGATGTACCCAAGGTTTGGTGCATTAATAGCACTAACTAGTGCCCGTCTCCAATACATCGAAATGCTTGGAATCGGTCGACCGAAATTGGCAAGCAAGTCTACAAATGTTCCTCTACTAATAAACCACATCATCAATATAAGGCTCATACCACAACAAATGTGAGGACGAAAGATGAAATGATCTCAATGCAGGACGGATATTGTGCTAGCACGCTGGAACTCGCATGAAAAAAAATGAATTTTACATGCTATGTACTGTTAATGGAAAGACGATTCGCAAAAAAATAATTCTGATGAATGAGAACTTTTATAAAGTAAATAATAATAATAGGGATATTAAAAATACATTTATGTATATATTCTATTGTCAGTAGATTATCGTTTGACGTCCTGTGATTTTTAAAGATACATCTCATGTTCAATATTATAGTAAGACATTCTGAAACTAAAATAGGAAACTAGAGACGATGTAAGACTCCCGACATATAGTTATATATAAAGACAAATTCCTATGGTGCATATCTGAAAATTGAAATAAATAGTAATCACAATCTCACCTCGACCTCGATCCCGTCAGAGCCGCCAGCGGAGCCGCTGCTGCAAAACTACATATGCAACAATATTAACTACTATAGCGATGTGATTTTTAATAAATGACTTACGACTTTTCCCTTGTTCTCAGGGCTCTCACATTTTCTGCAATACCAAGGCCCGGTTGGAACGGCAATTATACCGTAGCACGCTAAAAAATAAATACATAGAAAAATAAAAAAAAATAAACTTCTTATGCATTTGTTCATTATTGAGTCTTACCCCTTTTCTAAAATGAATCTAAGCTGTATTTCGAAATTAAGGAATGTGTTACGAATCTATAAATTTACTCTACATGAATGAAAAAAAATTAAATGAGGAGTACCTTGATGTACTGCCACGGTGCATCCATTACCGTCGCAGTAGACTAGCGGGTTGTCGGGCCAACCTCGCTCATCTGAGCACACACAGCATCCTCCTACCATCTCCTTCATATTGGATTCATTATTAGTTCGAATCCTGAAAAAATCCCTCAAATGAACAGTGATATCATAGTCAAATTATTGAATTGAAATCTAGATGGATAGTCGTTATGTTATTTACGAGTAAATATGAGCATATGTAACAAATCTCTATCGATGATATGTCCCGAATAATTACGATAATTAGGTACATGTCATGATGCTATCACTAACTAAAATGATACTTAATGTCTCAAAATATATTCAGAATATGAAATTTAGAAGCAAATATATCTAGAAATTGCTACCCATGTGTTAAAATTTTTAACCAAATTACAGTAACTATTAATATTTTGTATCTCTTTAAATATTGCAGTTATATATTGTTCTCGTTATATATTGCAGTTTTAGTTTGCTCTCACTCGAGTGACTGTTAATCTTCTTTCATTTACAGTAGTCATCATGTGGAATACTAATTCATGTAAGTGTTACATAATAGAATATCAAAACTTGTGGAATAGTAAAATTTTACAATACACTTTTAAGTAAATAGTATAATACATAACCATTAAAAATACATTAAAAGGGCACTAACACCCATATTATGAGATAAACTTTGGATCATGCAAGCACAGACAGATAGAAATATAAAAGTTTTAATTGATACTTCAATAAACAATGTAACTGCCAAGATACATTGAATTGTCATATAATAAAATTTTTATTGCATACTATTGGAATAACTATTCTCATCCTTATCTTCATCCTGTCTCAGTCCATTGCTGGACACAGGCCCCTGAGGACTCACTGGTGTATATTATATAAACATTTGTTGTACAAATGTGGTCATTAAACTTATGAAGTATCAAATTTACAACTAAACAGCTAAATATTTTACTACATGAGCTTATGTATATTATGTTGTACAATTAAATCAACTATGTCATTTAACTAAATAAAGTGAAGAACTCCAAAGTATTGTAAATGTCACAAATGAAGTGTTGTCTGTATATCCATATCTTAGAAAAATTTAGTCACAATAACTAATATAATTGGATAGAAAAAGAAATCGACAATAGTTTATAGAAGAAATTAATTTCTAGATATACTTACTATTTTGTATGAACTGTCTCAAAGCCTTAATAAATCTAGAGAGTTATATCACATCTACATCAAACACATTGGGTCGTCTTGAGATTAGACCATTCAAAAACACAAAAGACAATACTAGTTTTTTAACACCATAAATCTTCCATCCCTAATTCTTAAGACTCACCAAATAGTAACACAAATTGAGTATGTTATACCCTATTTATTTAACTCAGATTTAAAACAATACTAGTATAGGAAAACACCAACTACCATGATAAGTTTTAGAAAATCTTTGCTGGAATTATTGATCTTTTGTGACAATATTCAGCTTAAGTTTATGTTAGTGAACAGCACAACATTGCACTTGCCTCAAAGCTTCAGTAAATGTCAGTTATGTAGATTTATTGCAATGAATAATATGACTTGATAAATTCTTTTAGATAAAAATAAACAGAAATCATGGCAAGGAAAATCTGTGAGGGATCAAATAAAATATTAATGTAACTGAAAATTCTTATTCTAATC
>DWMG01003899.1:0-11430 GCA_018244855.1 Elbella merops
AATGGCGGAATAGGGGTCAGTGCTCACGAGTCATCGTAGTCGTTCAAAGCATTCATAATCCTCAAGCCAAACAATAATTGTTTAAAAATATCTTATTTAGTTCATATTTTCACGTGTTTTAATTTTTTTTATATACATATTTTGACATATCTCATATACACTTAAAATTCCTATATTATACTGTTCATATGGATTCTGAACAACACACGTATTTATTAACTAATAAAAATATAAACATATATGTACAAAAATATATTTATATATATATGTACATTGAAGACTAATTAAATGAAAAGCGTTTTAAATGGTAGACAACGGGAGAAACAATTAATTGCGCTATCGAAGAACAAATTTCAAGTCTTTGAACTGACTCGATTTGCTAGAAAGAACCTATAGAAATCTTGCATTTATGCAAAACAAAGGCAATCAGGGTCCGGACGAACAGAAGAAATGAGCTTCATTAAGCTACGGAATGAAAACTTTAATAATGTAAGATGCAAAAAAGTCGCCCAAAAAATACTTAAGAAAATCTGACAACATAAAGGCTGTTGTAACTGGGGACTCGCCGTAAAATCATTAGGATGCTAATAAAAACTTCCTTTTGTCGCACCGAGGCGAACTTCGGGGACGACAAAAAAAATATATTCAAATAAAAACTCAATCGAGAGAGTGGAATAGGAAACGGTGCCCATGATTATTCTTCAAAACATAATGAAGAGAATTAATGTAAATATTCTTTTTGCTCAGAACTTTCCACCCTCCGGAAAGTTTTATTTCAGAGCGCGTCGTTTAACAACCGACCCTACTTATTGACATTCAATTCGGGGGAAATTGATTTATGAAGATTGTTGCCTTAATTGGGGAAAGATTTTTTGCGATGGTTATAAATAGTCCTCTGGAATTCTACAAGCGTTGATATAATTTATCAACGACCGTAGCACTACCTAGATTATTATTGTATCATTACGCCAGGTCCCTTGCGGAGTAGGCAGAGAGTACGGAGTGTCAAATATCTATCCTTACAGACCGGCCGTGCCTCTTCCATATTTATCATTTACAGATGAATGACCAAAGTAAATTATGATGCTGTAATTATTTATTAAATTAATATCATACAAAGATTATAAAAACTGAGATAAAATTAATAATGTTACTGGTATAATACAGCTTTTTTAATAACTTTTTTTTTATTTCATACCACGAGCTTACGTTAACTGGCAATGCAACATACGCTAATCGACTCGTAGTAATTAAAAAAGACTTAAAATGGTATAAGCTATTACATATAAATTAAATTCATCGATTGTTAACACGGGTGATAAAAATAATCCCAGTTCTATACTCCTCTGCCTACCCCTTCCGGGGTATACAAGCGTAATTTATGTTTTATTTGTACGTAATTTAGTGTATGACCTACAGCCATTATTTCTACATTGTTTAACCATTTTACACGCTCCGTGGACAGTTATGGAACAATGGCCTGCAATGTTGCATTATTGAGTAGCCCATGACAGCTGCTACTGCAACTTGAATGCACGTCAAACTGCAAGCTGAACACATGTGCATCATGTCAAAACAAACCCTGTTTAAAAATTCAGTGATTTAAGCATTTATTTCTGTCATGTATCGTAATTGATTTGTGTCGTTATAGTCAGATTATTTGCTTATGTGAATATTTTCGTTATTATATCGTCACGGAAGGTCCCTTAAGGGGTGGGATGAGCACTGAGAGCCAACTATATCTATACTTCCATACCTGATGGCTTCACTTTATTTATTTATCATTTATTACACGTTAATGGTGTATACATATTTATTTACCTTAATTTTAGTTTTCCTTTCTTTCGCTTAGTATACTTTAGTGCGATGGAAATTCCTCATAACCCGGTGTCTCTCCCAGGATACCGGATACCGTACCCCCTGTGGTATCCCTCTTAGAATATCAAGTATCATTTGACGGTATCCCCCGAAACCAAAAAAAGATAGTTGAAGCGCAAAAATAATTACGTAATAAGTACCCTGGACTTATTATTTTTATCGACCGTAAAAAGGTATCGGACCCAGCCTGACCCTCACGATAATTCTTTTAAAGAGATTTAATTATTTACGGATATTTACGTCCAAATCCTTAAAAATACCGTCTGTCTCACAAGGACAACCCTTATATTATTATCTTCTGCGAACACCCGATTACTTCTAAATTAAAATAAACGACGTAAGACGCATAATGTGTTCATGTGTGTGTAATTAATTTTAATTTGTGAACTTAAATAGGCACTTAGTTGGTAGGTTCTCCGAATCTCATAAATAAATCTATCAATGTATCTATGAAAAATTAGGTGTACTGTAATGAAATTCGTAATAAAATGTAGCGGTAAAAATCATAAAAACCGTCAATTTTATACATATCTCCACGTAGGTGGGTACGGCGTATCTGCCTGCTGATCTGCCATGCTACTTAAAAACATTTTATTACCGTAACTTGATTTTGTCGTACTTTTTAAAAGATCATATTATCTTTAGTAAATCGTAAGGTACTTTCGAGTATATTAGAAAATAAAATATAAAAAATCTACAAAATCTATAAAGTTGGGCAACACCGAGCGCGTCTTAAAATGGCCGACCGTGCTTCAATGGACACGCTAAGTGTTTGGTCCCGATTCGTGTTAGTGAATTACGATAATTATAACTAATCGGCAGTATACCAGTTGGTATACCACCGACTATTATCTTTAACATGATGAAGTAAGGTGGCGAAAAACACGCATCTTGTCCTAGTATATACGTAAGGAAAAAATTCATACGTTACGGGCAAGTAAGACACAAAGGAAATAAGTGAAATCAATTGTTTTTTCTACATTTAATTGAAGATCGCCTAAATTAACGACGTCGACACAGCAAATAGGCATTAGGCCAAATTATACACATTAAGAGGTCCCGAATCGACTCCTAATATGCAATCACATACTTTATACAAAATTTATCGTACCTATTACAAGATTCGCATTAAACTACCCAGAAAATCTTTAACCTAAGCTTTAAGCTTATAAAAGCTCGGCGCTAATGGCCGGATACCGGAAATTGCGCTCTCATATATCTCCCGACAGATTTATGAAAGTACCCACACATGAGCCGGTGTCTCCGTGCCCTCTGACTCACATATGTGCTCGCCTGCTTACGAACACATACAATCTTAAAAGTCCCTCTCTTTGAGACATTATTTTAAGTACTTTCCAATTTTTTTACGTAGAATTAACTTTACAGTTTTATAATTCAAAATTTCAATGAAGTAATAACTACGGACAAACAAAATACTTATACTTAAAATTTGCGTACTGGCCATGTGCAGAACCAATGGAATCTCAGTGCAATCGGCGGGAGCTCATGATGAAGGTCCTCGTACCGGTACGAAACTAGTCGGTCCATCCGGAAAAATGTACATGAGTTATGCATGAGTTAGTTCATACATATGTAATTATATGTACAAACGTTGACGAGATATTTAATAGTAAAGTGGAGTTTCACTATGCTAATCCCCTTCTAGACACATTTAGATGCGATCTTTATCCGCGCACTAATACTACGCGCGTAGCAAGGGCGCCGTAGCCGCGTAGCAAATAATCCGAGACCGAGCGCGCACTCTCACGCCTCCCGTAGCCGCTGATATGACTGATGGTCTTTCCCTGTCATGTTTAATGCATCTGTCAGCTCTGCATACATATTCCACAACAATATCCATTTGAAATGCCCCTTGGACAAACGTGTTAAGCTACAGCGACTAATAGTAAAGTTTTAGTTCAATAATGTTATTTTTAACCAATGCAATTAATTATTTGACTTTGAGAACTAAAATCGATTTTGTGACGTATGAACGAGCGGGTTATGTTTTGTAAAATACAAAAAGGCCACGTTTAAGCAACCCACTGCAAATAATGAAATGAAATACGAGACCTGCGTCTTGACGAATTGATTGTTAAAGAAATATAGCGCTAGATGGGCACTCGAGTGAACGCTGTTTTTTTAGGATCGTAATCTTTCCCGTCGTATCCCGCCTTAGCCCCGGCTGACACGTACCGGCCATTGTGACGTCGAATACGTCTTCCGTGGCGCTTCTTATATGAGCGTTACAAGTGCTTTCTAAATAATCTAAGTCCAGTTGAAGAGAGCGTATTGTATTGACATAGTGGAGTGGTGGCCAGCCGTATAATGCCTGGCGGGTGTGTGCGCCGCGTCGGTGCACGGCGCTCTCGTGTGCGCTACGCTTGATAGAATAAGCAAGTCGTCCGGCGCCAGGGGGTGGGCAGAGGGGGCTCCCCGAGAGGATCTTCAAGACTGGACCTCCACCACCCACTGCCCACTACACATCTTCTGTAGCACTTCCCTTGGCCGCATCGCTCTCTAATGGACCCGTACGTTATTTTATGAAGCAATATTGTAATACAGGAACATGCTTAGATCATTAAATGAAGTCAAATATCTTAACAGTTTGACATTTATGTATAGAATGAATTCATTTAACATGTTTCGAAGTTTGCAGTTATTTATACAAACTTAACATCATCTATTGTTATATTTTTTACACGTGGGGTAACCTGAAAGAACTAAATTCAACAACTGTATCTATAGAAATACGTTGAATACTGTATGAAATATATTTACGACAAGTTTGGTAAGTTCGTTAAAACGCCACGAACAGAGAGGGGTCGGATGCAAATCATATTAACGAGAGCGTCGCAGTACTCGCACCCGCCTCGCTTCAGTTCACTATTCCACTGACGATATTTTACTATGTGCTGAAATGGTACCTACAGACCGCGTGGTATAAACTACATAAAATGTTATCTGTAAACCGCATCTACTCGTATATCAAATGCTACCTAGAGACCGCGTAAGTATATGTAAAGTGTTACCTATAGACCGCATCTATGTATATAAAATGTTTTCTATAGATCGCCACGAAATCCAAAATGAGAATAAAACAATATTTAAGTATCCTTATCTTTAGATATTCATTGAATTTGGTAACATCAAAAGGTATTACAAACGGGAAAATTACATTATGAGAACGTCGTAGCAAACCTGCTACCTTATTTATTTATATTTTGGAAACATAAAAATCTCTTTGTCAATTAGTAATTTATACACTATAAAAACAACTGTTCATGTAATATTTAGCTAGTTCATAAATTTAAAATCAGTACCTAATATTGAGGCCTACGTAAGTTTAAAAACTCTTCGAAAAAGTCTTTTAATGGGTAACACCGAACAAGCTTCAAAAAGTAGTGATAAAAAAATTTACAACATATAATTTACTATGACGATAAAAAAGTTACGTTTTAAGCTGAATGAAATAAATTTACCACAACTTAACTAACTTAGTTAAGCACTGCGAGTAGCGAGGCGCAGGACTCAAATTATATTAACCAGTACATGGCAACACTGCCTCGATTTTAGTTCACTAGCTCACTGGCAATATATACGTCCGTACAAATTTGTATCAAAATTCATGGTCGAATAGTTACGATTTATTTAATAAATAACATAATTAATATCATTACAAATACACATTTTGAAAAAGTTATGATAAGAAATTTGTAAAAAAAACAACCTTCGTCTAAAATGTCCTTTTGACGGGTAATTCCCAAAACACTTTCAGCATTATCAAAATTCGAAAATATGATAATCTAGGTCATAGGTTTGTTTGAGGCATACAACGCCTGTATATCCCTAGAGGTAACACTTCAATAGCTTATGTAGTATATTTTTAAATTTCCCTCAAACGTTTCAAAAAGTCGTACAATCATGGTTCAGAGTGAACCAATATCGATATAAAAAATGAAAGATAAAAATGGAACAGCAAAAATGTATTCCATGCAATAAGTTTAAAACAAGCCACGCAGAAACTCGAGTCAAAAGTTATGTTCGAATAGATTTAACGGGCGGCGGCTGGTTGGTATGAGTAGATTTACAATAAATACAGAAAACAAAGAAAAAGGAATCTAGTGCGGGGAGAAGTTCTGCTTTGTTCTCCGTGCCCGCTCCGAGAGCTCTTGTTTAGCGAACAGGTGAGAATATGTGTAGTTTTCTTTATCGACCCACACTTGTGTGTACGAGTATTATATTGTTTGTATAGCACTACACTGAAATTGAATTTTAACTCGTTGTACTAATGTTAACACAGTTTCTTGTGTGAACAGTTTCTCTATAGAGATTAGCAGTGTAGCTGAGCTTGACTTTTTACTCTCTGTGATGATTTAAAAAGAGAATGTTGTCAAGTAATTTTGTATGTAGTACTCTATGCAACTCTTCGGGAATTACGGGCGTTTAATTTAGGATATTTTTATATGAGTGTAACATAATAATTTTCAATATACATTTAATTATACTTTCATACGGTCGTACTTGACATATCGTCAGAGACTAATGATTTCAACGAGCTACGAACAAACTTTTACCCTAGCAAACTTTTACTCTAATATATATCTTGGACAATGTTTTAATATCAGTTTATTTCATCTATTATACTTCGAAGCGTGATACAGACAGAATAAAAATTGCATTTGTAGTGGGTAATAGTTGAGTAGTTTTGTAGTTCGATCGCTGCAGGCTGTACTGCTCACGACGGCAGCAATATAATTGGGCCTCAAAACTCCGTAGAGCCCCAATACTTCCGCGCCGCCGCGCGCCGCGCACAGCGTGCGACCCTATTTGTTTTGTCTACGTTTTCTTTACCGCCGCCTTTTGAACGTTTTTCTATCCAACATTATATTGCCGGTATCAATTCCCTTCAGATACACTCGATCGCTGAGTGAGCGCTCCTCTACATGCTGCTCTGAACCCGCTCTCGCAAGGTAATTGATTTCAATATCCTACACAAATCCTGTAACAGGCGAAGAAAGAACCGTCAGCGAATTGGAAAATTGCTGGCATGAGTACATCAAGCTAAGTGGAAATTTAGTCAATTAACCGCAAGTACAAGGTGTAGTGATACGGGAAATGCTTTCAAATGGTTTGGCAACAAATTGTGTTTCCAATTTTTGTAACAAAATATATAGTGTTCTAAAACCAAAAATACTCCGTAATAACTAGGAGATTAAGTATTAAGATATAGAGGCTTAAAGAAAAAAAATCGTTTTAATAATGACTGTCGCGTTAGTCGAGGGGTCCTGGGTTCAATTCGCTTACTATTCAGTTTTTCTAATTTGAAATTCCTCGTAGCAGTTCTCATTTTAGATTTGTACTCAGTGCATGTACAGTGAAACGTGGCTAGCGAAACGTGGTAGTCTACTACACTCCTCTGCCTACCCCTTTGGGAGCACAGACTTTATTTATGAACAGTTTATAGGAAAATTTGAAGATATATTTTATTACATATTATATCTATTTATGTCAGCCCAACTAGCGTTCAAATCCAAAAGCTGTCTATCATTGCAGACGTGTACCTACTTATGTCCATTTCGAGTAGTTTCGTATAAAATTCCGTAGCTACTAACAGGGCCACACAACAAACGTTATTTCTATTCAATTTATTCATTCTACCCACGTCAAAGTAGCACGAATCCTCTCTCAAACATCAAAATGTAAAGCGAATTCTCGAATACAGCTCATGCAAATAGAAGTGTCGTTTTCGGCCACTCAAGAAGCAAATCAAGAAAGAAACTCCGGTCGGCGGTCGAACGTCTTTCACGCCTCAATCAACTGCCAGTTACGATCCTTTGTAAGACGAGTGCCTCCGCCGGCCTCGCCGCAATCTCCAGCAAACCTAAACGGTACGGCTCAAGCGTACACCGCTTGCATGGAGCTCAACAAGTCGCTTATCGCTAATGCAACGTAGTAAAGGAACTTGGGAGCCGACTCCACATGTAACACGGACGATCTTAAGGTCCACATTACAAATATGAAAATAAAGAAAATAAGCTCTCCCTGTCCGCTCCTCCAATCGCGCACCTCGCTTTTATTACATCCATAAATTCATCATATCGCGAAGGCAGCGCAGCTCGCCATTGGCCGCGCGAGCGAGACTGCATGCGCCTCTCACTCGCACCTCCTTCATATTAATATTGAATTTTTCTCGACCCCCGCCTGCCACCCTCTCGGGAGGCTCTACACTCGCCAGCCCCCGTATTGTTGTTATCTTTAATGTTGTGGAAAACGCGTTTTCTTGTGTCGTTAACTTTTATATTGCACGAGTGATACTTTTACGAGTTTGATACATAACTTATGTCGTATGCTTCGCTTATGTACATTGAAAGTGCTTATGTATAAATAATATTCTACCTTACTACACAGATCATCTACAATATTACTCAATAAAGTACTGAAACTTATAACCACAAAAACAGAACACTTACAAACCAAGAATTCACAATAGTGCCTATCTCATTGAAAAAGTGATTCTTCATTAATTTCCCGCAGAACGGAAGTAACACATACATTTATTTGGCCGCGGTTCGCTCAATGTTTTTAATAAAACTCCCTCATTGTTTCGTGCTGTCAAAATCAAAACAGAAACAAAGAACATAATAAATTAATCACTTCCAAAAGGGGTCGGTGTTCCCCCTTTAATGTTTTCCTTTAGTGCATTGTCTGTCTGGTAAAATTAAAAAGAGAGGAAGCAGACCGTCTCCGGTTTTAAATGACATTTACCTTTATGTGTTCGGCGAGGGACGTCAGGTTTGTCGGAGACAAATTATACTTACGAAATTTCGGAGTAGAATATCTTGAATGAAGCTCACTTATTAGAAATAAAATATATTAAGTACCAGTATGATATGCAAGGTTTCACAACTTGGGAAGCTTTGAGCCTACTTCTCCATGTTACTCCACTGAAACTGACTTGAGACGTGTTAATAGACACCAATTATTAGCTTATAAACGGGTATAGAAGTCTATGATTACTACTCGTATTACCATGTAGAAATAGCAATCGTGTCACAAGCTATACGCCCTTTAAGAGTAGAAATGGTTGTTAGAATTTTCCATCAGCGGTCACCCACACAAACATCGTCCTCGTGTTACTTGACAGATCGTTTTTCAATCTGTTGCCTAGTCGAAACTAAGGAACCGTAATAACAGTTAATCCTAAAGATTGTACCAGAGATAATTAAGGCTTTACAAAAACCAATTTTTGTCTATTAGGCTTTATATATATATATATATTTCAATGGTTTTAACTATTTATGAACACACACTAATGACAAAGAAATGTATACAAAGTCGGTTGTATAAGAACACTACTTGTTTTACACTGAAATATCTTCCAGTAATAATGCATTATTTTTGCAAAAGAAATATTGGTCGAAGACGATATTACGCAAGTACGATAAATCTATTTAAAAAGTACTCATAGGCAAAATATGTCGGCCTCCTCATAGAAAGTAACACGCGGAATCTTTTTCGATTCGGTCCCTTATATCTCAAAGCTCAAAAGAAATCGCTAGCAATATCTGTCTGAAAAATATATCGGATTGCTTTGTCGCAGCTTTGGAAATCGAAATCTATTTTCCTTCAAATCTAAGTGAATCCCGTGCGGATTGGAAATGTACCCTTTACCTACCGGCGGGCGAGGCAATTGATATTCCAACAATACAATGTATGAATAAAATATAAACTGAGTTGCCATCAGACGTGTTCGTTGCAATCGCCGCATGGATTTACGTAAAATCTCTTGTTATTTTAGGCTTATGTTGAGAAGCGTTTTGGCTTCCACTGGTTTATAACAATAGATGTACTGAAAATATATTTGTTATAGAAATATCCTTGGGAATTATTACTTTGGAAGCAATAAATATTTCATTTATGGGATAGCCTTACCCTCTAAAAAACAAACGTGATGATACAATAATTATAATAATATATTTATCTAACTGAACATTTCTGTCGGCTGGAATGACGTAACATTGCAGTAAACAGATAAGTTTTATAAGTTCTAACTTGATAGATAATTGAGCGAATTATTTAACAAATGAAAACCGTAGTTAAAACGACGGTGGTACTTCACTGCATTTTACTAACCGAAAGTTTTTCGTACTGTGTTCGTCGTCGTCATAAGTATTTTTGCAGTTCAACCGTTTAACAAATAAAAGACAAAATTTTTGAATTGCTTAATCATAAATTCATCATATCATAATCTTTATCATAATATTAATCATAAGTCTTAATCATAATCTTATCTTACAATCTTATCTCATAATCTCAATCATAAGTCGTCGTCATAAATCCTTTTGGAATTCAACCGTTTAACAAATAAAAGACAAAATTTTTGAATTACTTAATCATAAGTTATGGTGAGTTTAAATATTTCTCTAATGCTAATATTTTTTAAATTATACACAGTACTTCTGTCCTATCATCAATCGAAAAAACAGTCAGTATACCTAAATATATGTTATAGAAACATCGATTGTTTCATCTTTGTGCCTGGTTTGGGAAGGATTATTATTAGCAGCAAACTTTATGTCAACCTGATACTTTTACTATTCTACAAAAGAGTTCCAGGTTCAATGACTATTCTGTTATTTAATTTATTATCTGCTGTAGAAACTCTCTTTAGATACCTAAAGACTACCTACCTCTCTTTAGATACCACAAGACTACTTTTAGATACCTAAAAACTACTGATACCTAAGGATACTTGAGTGTGACATACCTTGCTAATACTATCGAAATATTTCATTAGCGATAATCATTTCAAGGGAAAAAATGGAAGTAACACATATATTTCTCTTGTTTGTAACATAGTGTGTAAAACACCAACAAAACGTCAGCAGAAGAGAGTACCTACTATGTTATTAAATCCTATTAATATAACTCGCTAGGCTATCGTCCCCAGTAATTTGGCTGTCAGAGAGTTATTTAATAATGCCACTGACCCTTAGCCTTGTATTCCTAGCTACTATAGATGTATTAGACGTATAGCACGCGGCTGCCCGATACCTACGCTTTTTAACTGATAATAGTGTTAAATAAATACAGAGTCCGAATCGTTAGTTATTAATGGCCGGCCGAAAAGAACTTTTAACTAAAAAGTATAACGTTAAATATTAGAAAGAAAAACCGATATAAGAAAATAGGATATAAAATAACCAGCAAGATGTTATATAACTTTAGATTTTTTATATTTCGTTACTTCCATCAGCACAACAGCTGCACGAACAAGGTTTTCGTAATCTTCTAACTTCTTAAATAAAACAGTATAGCGTAAGTAGTGTATGGCCGGTATCTTATGAATTAAATATGAGAGCTTTATTCGATTCCGTAGTCCCTCGATATCGGATAATAAAAAAGAAATTTATCGCACACACACAAGCGGGGTCTCGGGCCTAGTCTCATCGTCTGCTATTTTTTACGGGCGCCGTCCGTCGACAATCACTTCATAGCGACCCCTGTCCGAGCGTTCGATGACAGAATTATTTATCAGTTTGAAAAATG
>DWMG01003900.1:0-11429 GCA_018244855.1 Elbella merops
CGCACTTGGCCAGCGTGGCAGACTATGGCCTTAACCCTGTCAATATGAGAGGAGACCCGTATTCCAACAGTGGAATTGTAATGGGTTGAAAAAAAAAACAAAAAAAAAGTACATGATTTATTCCTCATTATTGCAATGTCAACTTTCTTCTATTTTATTTGTCAAAACATTTTCATGTAAGTGATAATGTTGACATTTTAACAATACATTAGCCATAATCTGACTGGTATTAATGATTTTGTGCCAAAAAGTTATCTTTTTAAATCACAATGACATCACATTAAATCACATTGAGGCCGGTGAAAACCCTAAATAAAACTATAAAAGGAATCCCGTCAGTAAAAACCATAAAAGAAATCATTGCCGCTGCCATAGGGGTACTAACACGGTTATCTCTGTAAGAAGTGGTCCGAGATATTGAAAAAATCAAATAATATTGGAAAGGGTAGGAAAAATGTACTGCCGTAAGAAACAATCGGAGCAAATGAATTGAGAAAATTTTTGTTCCTTTTAATAATATAATAGAAAACAAACATCGCGACATACAAACTCTTCTCTAGAAACCGGGTCGTCCAACTCCGCATATTTCTGCGCATCCTTTGCTTTTGTCTAAAATTCTCATTCTGTTTCAGAATCGCGAGTGATGTTTTTAGTGCTCGCTTTTGTGAATGAAAATACCTACATCATTTTGCTTATTTCGTTGCTGTCTTAAAGAGATGAATACGTATTAAAATATATCTCGTCTAGACTTTCTTACTAATGACGACAAAGGTCAGACAGAACACGCGAATATTAAGTTTTGATTGTTCAATGTTCTCACGCAAATATTGAGGACGATTTCGCTGACAAAATTTATCTTTGGTATTTGATTGAATTATGTTACGATAAAATATTTTGACGATCGTGCTGAGAACGATATTCAGTTTGTTTAAAATCCTTTAAACAAAGTTCAATTGAGTTTGTTCTTAGGAGCTATTTTTATGTATATCAGCACAGTCGACGTCGATCGAAGCGTTCTGGTAAAATCGACTACTACATGTGGCGTTTCGAGATTCTCAGACTGCACAATGTAAAGCAATATTTAAAATGTCTTAAATTATTAATATTTAATTTGACTGTCTCGAACCGCGACTTCCAATCGGGAGGTCCTGGGTTCAAATCCCGGGTTGCGTACTATTGGATTTTTCTAATTTACAATTTCTAGTAGTGACTCGGAGTCTGACTGGATCTGTACCCGTTGTATGTCAATAGACTCACCGTCTAAATTTAAACCGCTTAGGAATTGAAAAGTAAAAAATTACGCCTATATATTTATACTAAACATTAAAGTTATGAAACTTGCCGATCTGTATAGGAAATTTCCCATAACTGTATCTCACTTAGAATTTAAATAACCGTGAAATATACAAAATTCGAGGAGCGTCGCTACTCCGAGTCGAAACCCTTCGGGTAAGCTTGAGATCAGATCCATGTACGCGATAAAATGTGTGCATACGAAAACATTCATGTATGGATATTAAACATTTTTGGATTTCCGTCTTTCGATGTTTACAAGATACGCCGAATCTGATTCATACATAAAAAGGAGCTATTGATAAATGTATTTGAAGGTAAAATATATATTTCCGAACTCAGTCGTTATTGCAGTAAATATTGAAACAAGCACAAAATTCCTTACATATAAACGACATCATCCACAATGTGGGATAATGCTATTGACGTGTAGGATTAAAGAAGCTATGAAACTAAAAGTATTATAGTTGTAGGCAGTTATAAATTAAAAATTACGTATAACATGCTACAGAAAAGAAAAAAATAATAAAACATGCGTATGTAAGTTTAATAATCAATTTATATTCGAACCTATGGCCTAGTTTTTCATTAACTAGAACTGTTCTATGCGCTGATATAAAAATGTTATATGAAACTCATTGAAGATTTTACGCGCCCTATTGTTGCAGATTAATGAGCAAAAACAATGCTACAGTGTAAACATCGCAATAAAAATGAACATGAAACCAAGAAAAGAGAAAAATTGAACGGCGTCGAGAGAAAAAAACCGAATAATATTTCTATGCATAATGTTCACAACATACTTCGATAAGCGTTTAAAGCCGTTGTGCTTTAACTTAAAAAAATGAACAATAGTTCTGAAACGCGGAAAATTTCTCTCCATAAAACTATTCGTATGGAAAAAGGAAACGCTATTGTGAAGCTAGATTAAAATTTTCGTATGAAAGACGCTGGAGGCCTCCATGGTGGTGCAAGCGACGTTTTATTAGTTCCAATAGAAACTATTGACAAGAAGTATTAAAATTTAGTGCAGTTAAATCACAGAGGAATTTTCCTTATTGAGCCTGGGGATTCAAGACGGAGTTTCAATTCTTTGCCGCTTAAATTATGGCTTCGTCCGGAAATGATTTTATATAATAGCAGAATTTCTATGGTTTCTATTCATTTTCCGTCTATGATGAAACCGCTGGCTTCGTTTCTAAATTAAAACGGTACCAGAGTTTAATTAATTTTAATTTTTTGTCCATGGATTTCAATATAACCATATTCAGTGGTCAGTAAGAGCATACCTAGTTACTCTTAAGATGTCATAATCTAAAAAGAACCGAAGAAAAGTAAATCAATTTTTGTTTTACGTAGAATCTATTACTAGTAATTCATTAATTAAAATAATTAATGGCATTTTTTTTTACTGTCTCGTTGGTCGACTTTCTAGTAGAAATTTTTAGTAATGGCTCGGAGTCTCCATCTGTGCCCGGTAAATGGGAACAGGACCAACCATTCTATGGTGGACCAAAAACGTGTAACTGGTGAAACGTGGAAGTGTACTAAAGTACCCTGGCTATCCCTTCGGGGATTACAGGCGTAGTATTCCATGTTTCTTGGGATCTGTGCTATATAATACAAATAACACATTTTGAAGTGAAGCAATAACCGCCAGCTACGTACGATAGCAATTAAAATCTAATGGGATTTAACTAAATAAATCCTTATATCGATTGTCTGAATAACAATATTATGTAAAACATTTTTCGGTGCAGTTTAACCAATTTTGTCATTCGCATAAATACATTTCGAATTTCGAGAACATTCCATTGCATTATCCGCAAGGTTTTCGGCTGAATGTAGTTAAGTGTTCTACGAACAAATCCATTGGAGAAATACCTCGATAATACGTTCAAGCGGAATATTTTTCCTTCGAAATGCAGCGACGAAATTACATTTACGTTGTCGTTCTGCCGTTGTATAATTTATGGAAGCGAACAACCGGATAATTGCAGGTTTGAATAAAACATGGAGTAATTTTTTACATAACAATAATGGTTGGAACTACAACAATGAATTTAATGTTACCAAAGCTATTATGGTAATCGGCCAGTTTGATGTATGTTTCCAACGAAAATTTATTTTTAATGAATTTCTCGAATACACGTTCCTTTTTATTGTTAAGGTAAATTTGACTTTCATTTAACGGACACAAAGAAAGAAATATGACTATGTATATGAGAATAGAAATAATATATTCCAATAATTTTGGCTGGATAAAGGGCGTAAGGTTTACAAATGTAATTACAAGCAATAATTGATAGATTAAATTTTCTAAAAATTTTTACTTATAAAATGGCATATAAAGATGAAAATGTATACTCCTGTGCAGTAAGAAAAGGATATATATATATGTAAGTTTATTATAGAAAATAAAAAAAATTAGTAGTATAAGTAGACGTTCTAAATCAAGATTTTTTTTGCAATAACTCTCATCAAGCTAACAATCTGTAGTGTTTTTTAACAGTACAATAAAAAAAATGTTACATTACCCGGGTCGGGTACTATTGGATTTTTCTAATTTAGAATTTCTAGTAGGGACTCGGAGTTTGGATGTGTGCCCGGTGTATGGCAATAGGCTCACCACATTGTGGGACTTAAACATAACTGGTGAAATGTAGGGGTGTACTACATTCCTCTACCTACTCCGTCGGGGATTAAGGGCGTGATGTTACGTTTTTTGTTGCGTTGCATTATAACAGTTTTTTAAATTTGATAAGGTTACGATTATAAGGATAATAATGATGTGTAACAAGACCCATATTTGTATGTTGCAGAGAGATAATTTTGATACACGAGTATTCATATCACAATCATATATTTTTGAAAGTAAATAAAATTAGTTTATTTACGGACAACAGGAACGAAAACCCGGGGTTTTCGTTCCTGTTGCTGTTCCTGAATAAAGTGGTTTATAAGCAATATAAGAAGAACCCTATTAATAGTAAGTTACTAAGAACCCTATTAATAGTAACTCCGTTTAGCAACTCCTTCGTTGTTCCGTTTTCTTGTTAATTTTATTTATTTATTTATTTAAACTTCTGTAGCAATGACTTTGTAAGAATTTAAATGAACATAAAAAGAATATTAAAGTGTAGACTATAAATAACAATTATTAGATACATTTAAAAATATAATTGATGGTCAAATTGGAAAATACAATTTTGATAACATTAACCAAGCTACAGACAAATATGATTAAACAAACTAAATCTAACTTTATTACGAAAGAAACGTAAAGTACCAGTGTTATTTTAAATAAAATAGAATGTAGGTGTAAAATGAAATCTACATAAAAGTAAGCTTCCGCTATGTTAGCTTCAATCTACGCTTGACTCTATACGAAGTCGCTTGAACCTTTCTCACAAGTGTATCGTAACAAATGCAGTGGAGCGTGATCTATTTTCACAATAATTCTTAGCCTTATATACAGATACCTCGTACTAGGCTAACAAACGAAAACCGATCTTTTTGCTTATCGATTAAGGAGAGTAGAAATTAATTGATTCATATAGTGATTTTGACGTATCATTTTTGTCATCATCATTAAGGTGTTTCAAAGCATTCCATCAACTTGGGTTCCATAAAATTGTCGTGGATACTCTTATGTGGAATCCTGCTAAACATGATTTTCAAAACGCCTAACAGTTTTCAAAGGACAAGTAAAAATAGCTACAACAGTATAATCGCATAAATGAAGAAAGATTACCGACAACCGTTGTGTAAAGGAAACGGCCAATCAAAATGTCGCTAACCAAGAAGGAGATTATGTTTAACTACGATCAACGTAAAGCGAGCAAAATACCGCCTTATCAGTGTTGTGGATGTCTAGTGAAATAAATTGTACGTGTCGGTGATATGGGCAACGTTCAACTTCGCTGGGCACGAAGTATAGGTGCACGGTGCGGAAATATCCCGTAGGTGAGGAGATAAGACGGGTAATGTGGGATTGTGTGTGAATATTATTTTGACATTGTTTTATTTGTATCAAAGATACCGCGACTAGGAACACAATTTTTAAAGAGTGGTTAAAGAACTAAGGATATGAATATTCAAATATTGAACAGGTAAAATGTTATTATGAAGAAATAAAATCCCAATATATGTTTAATTTATTTGTGTGTTCTCTATAATGTTTAATGCTTCCTGGATGAAATTTAAGGATGTATCAAGGTTGTATGAAGGTGCGCTCAATTTAAAACACTAAGATATAACCACTACGATTATAACGCAAAAAGGTGCTTTTGTTTATTTTTTTGCAATAAATACAACTACAGCTGTAATACCAAAACTTTTGTGGTTGGTATAAAATTATTAACATTCAAAATTAAAAATACTGATAATGATGTAGTGATGATAGTTGAAACAATTCAGGACACTTCATTTCACCTAATAAAATTAGCACCATATGTGATTTTATTAGAGGTTTAACAAGTGTGAAATAGTAGACGTCAAATCAGCATTCCAAGTTTCTATAAATACCACTAGGTATATATATGTATATACTAACCTTGAACTGGAGTGTAAATGTTCATGTATAAGCAGTCTTCACTCTGATTCTTTAGTCTCGGCAGTAATCTTCTTAGATACTCTAATCTGCCCTTCGGCATTCTCTCTAGTACGACGGTCTCGTTGGCGATATCTGGAAGTCTTTGAGGACAGACCGGTCCCATCGTGTCTACGGTCTTCACGTCGTCCCAGGGCGCTGGTGCTCGGGTTGGTGCAAACCTGTCCAAAAAAACTTTAGAAAATTAAAACATTATAATTCTCAAAAATGTTACGTAATAAACAGAGGAATCATCATCATTATCAGCCTATTCCAAGTCGCGGTCTCCATTCCAGAACACGTCTGCTCCAGCGGCTATCGATTCTGCGACAGATGTGACCAGCCCACTGCCACTTCAGCTTGCTAATCCTTTGGAGGATATATATTGATATTTATATTGTTAACAAGCTTACATTCATACTATGTAAATGTCTAGCATATATGTACATATTAACTTACGAGTACTAGGTGTAAGAAATGTTGGCTTCCCAATTTGCCAATCTTAGAATAGAACTGATTTAGGACAAACTACAGATTTTTTTATAACCTAAGTAGCTAGATGGGTATTATCTGGACTTACCTAGATAATATTATACTTTCAATATTCTTAAGAAACTACACAAATACTCTTAGGTCATCGAAATATTACTTTTTTGTCAATTATTAGCTATCCCTTCGACCTTCCCAGTTGTGTCCATTTTATTAGATATCAAATCTTGAATGATTAAATTAAATTAGATACGGTATGTTATTTATTTATGAATGTATCAAATTATACGTCCTTTTAGATTCCTTGTGCAGACGTTTTATAATATATGTATTCCACATATGAAATAAAGGGACTTTCTGCTAGGCTAATCCTTAACGGTTACTGTAGCCTAAGGATACTACATTTCAAATCAAGATAAAATGCTAGCTCGCGATACTTATAAATATTCTGCTCTTTCTAAGAAATTGTTCTAAAATGTCGTATGTTATTGTGAGTTTGTCCATTACACTCTTCAGGTCGGAAATCATGTCAATCTCAAACACATACTATGTTAGTCTCATTTCACTAAATTAAAATAAATTCCTGCGTATTCAAGTGTTATCAAATTTAAAATGAAAAGATATTGACGGTCCCCGAGCACTGTGAAAAATTAGTCCCTTCATAATAAGCAACGACCGTAAGTCACTCTATCTTCAAGATTACCCTTTACTTCGGTTCCGTTTAATAAATTTAATATTCATTACTCAGGAAGATTATGAGGTGATGTAATTACTTAGTTACTCAGTGAAACGAGTCTAGTAAAGTTTTTTATAAATCCTTTTTTGGATATGTCCAAACTTCCCTTGCCTACTTTCTTAATCTCGATTTGATTATGTCTAAATTTAAAGGGATATTGTGTACTTAATACCACGGGTGGCTCGAAAGAGATTATTTTGTCAAGTGAGATTAGAATAATATAGAGGGTTCGAAATCCGGGCAAATTTTCCAAGATAGTTATTCTACCAATTATTTCAAGCTATCCTCCTAAACCGTTGGATTTGTCATACTATTTGATAGTTCCAATCTATTTTGCACGAGTTTGAGAATTGAAATCTTTGGAAACGGTCGCCCGGATCGGTGTTATTAAACCAAATAGTCTTGAAGGGAATGGATACGTATATTTCAATTATGAATATCGGCTCCTGTTTAGTAGTAAAGTTTCAGATTTAGTCTGAACAGAATCAATATTTGATAGTATCGGTATCTCAAAGATATTGTGAATACCAGATATAGACATTTGTATCTCTACAATAACCTAGTCTATTAGCAAGTGTCTTACCGCTAACTTATGCGATTAAAATTTGTATCACGAATTATATTTGAGGATTTGAAATATGATTGTTGGCTGGACTGCAGTTATATGTTTGAAATAAAGTTAATGTTGTACATGTGTGAAAGCATAATCACTGCAATTTACTGATATTACGGCACTTATTACAATAATTACTAACATTAATTCTTCACCACGAGAACAAAAGCGCGTTCTTACAATTCTTACAAAATATAAAACATAAAGGCACTGTGGAAAAATGTTCTTATACCAAAATCATACTACATATTTTTGGTATGTTATTCCCACTATAAAGTTTCACTGCATCTCGTTATTGTTATGTCCGCGCTGTGTTTACAAGATACTCGAAACAGGCATGAGCGAGCAGTGCTAAGTTATTATGCTTCTCCATATTTTCCACAAAATATATACGATACGACATAAATGGAATTTTCTTTCAAGTATCCCTTCTCTTCACATTGTTGCGGTAGCATGAAAGTATGCTTTATTAAAATTGTGTCCAAGCGTAATGATTTTCTTGGAATTTGAGTAGTATGGACTTATATTTAAATTTCAAAAATTGAAATGTTATTGAATATAATATAGAATAAGTAGCTGATATTATGGAGTAATCGTTATGTCTGAGGAAGATAAAACGCAAAAAAAAAAATTTGAATTATACAACATATTGCATAATTCAAATTCAAGTATCGAAAAAGATGCATGCATTGCTTTCATGCATTGGTTATAACCTTACTCGTTGTCTCTTTTCAACTCTCTTTAAAATTACAACATAAATTGTTACGCACCTGTTAGACCCTGTGGGAGGTGTAGCATAAGGTACTCCAAGATACGCTTCAACAGGTTTCAAATATTTATGTTGATCCATTGGCATTATCACTCCTTGTAACTTGCCGTATCTCGTACCGATTACTCTAGTCCTTAACATTGAGTTCCTACCACTGTAACTGTTACCACTTGAATTTACACTCAATAATAGCACTAATAACAACACTAATTTTATTTTCTCGGATAATTTTAACTTCGGCTTAGTATTCATTAACTGGTATATTAATAATTTCTTTTCTGTGTTCAGCCAGTATTGTTTTATTGTGTTGCAAATGTGTAATGGCAATCTATCGGTGGCCATTTTCTGCGTATATCACCTTTGGAGACCCATTTCTCTATTCACCCACTTTATTATCAGCTATTACATTCCTAATAATAAGTAATGTGTCATTTTGCTTATGAATTTAAAGGAGTGATCGTTTTAGGCGCGCCATTCCATTTTTGGACCTGAAACAAAGAACAATAAATGTTGTACATTGACCTGAATAATATATGGCTTAAGAATTTTATGTTTAAAAAGAATACAATATTTACTTATAGAGAAACGTTACATTTGTAGAAGTATAATGACTTATTGCAAACAAAAACATCATACCAACTTTCAGATAATTGTAAATATGATTTACAATTTCCTTTTAAAATAATCATGTGACCTACCATGTTATGAATGACTGAATATATTATGATTATTAATACTATATAAATACGTCATCGGAAATTATATAACGAATACTTCCAGTGCCAAAGTGTCTAAGATAAAAAATAACGTCTTCTTGGACCGTCCTTTGCAATATAAAATTTTCGTAGGTACAATTTTCATTTGGAGATTTTAGTGTTGAACTATAATTTCTTCGCAGACTTTTGCCAACTCAGCGATATATTACTTTGGTTAAATTTCTAGAATTCTGAACGAGGATAAAGTTATTAGTGCGAGAAATTAGACACATTGCAGCTTCCCTTATTGAAATTCTCAAATTCCTTTTCGTTTTGTCTTTAGTTCCAACTACAGTTATAAATAATAAGAGTAACGTATTTTTCAGTGTTGTTCTATAGAGGAGATTTTCTGTACGCGTGGGAGAGCTCTGTAATGTTTTCTAGGGCTTGTAAAATCTGATAACTCGAACTCAGCTGACGTAACAGATCTTGCTAAAGAGACCTTATTTACACCATTGTAATTCCAAAAGTGAAATTATAAAATAATAACAAAATAACCATTATTTTAAAGGACAAGTGATTTAATAAAAACCCTCCACAGTGTTGTTGACTTTTTTTAATTTATTTGTACAACAGCCAGGTGTCTTAAAATGACAAGACGCTAAATTACAATGAAGATACGAATTTTTATTCTGATAATACCTGTAATGTTTCATTTTAGGCACTTTAAACTTTCCAAGAGAATTTACATATTTATAAGACGCCCCCGCAGAAAATTGTAAAACGATTACTTGTTTCACTTCTAACCGAAATATAAATAATAATATTATTGATATTCCAATTCCAATCCAATAAAAGTGTATACATATTAAAAAACGAATTATAAAAAATATGCATGATGATAATATGACTAGACGTCAAAATACATTCCCCAGTGTAAGCGAAATCCTACGAAAAAATTATATAACATACGTCGGACTCTAATGTCGTCCATTATATTCATCCGTGAAATTTTAATGGAAAGTAAACCGGATAACCGGCTCGTTAATATGAATTTATTATGAGAAAAAATACGTAAACGTGTTTCTCGCTATAAAGATAACACTGTCACTAATAATTCATACTTTATCCGTTTTTTCTAACCAAGAGGTTTTTGTTTAATTCGCATAATTTTATAATGACATTATTCTGCCTTTTTTTGTAGTGTAGTCGTAACTTTTTAGCTTTCGGCTAAACACGGACAGAGGTATGAAATTGAGTGAAGTCCGTGAAAAAATGTAGTAAAAACAGGTAATATAAATACCGATTACGAGATAAATAATAATAATCTATGATTATACTAGAGCTTTACCTGAATATGAATATTAGACACATTTTACAAATTTTATCTGTAATTGTATGTTACTATAAGGCTCCTTTCGCACCTATTAAGTCTAAAAAAAATACATATATACATATGAAATTACATATATACATATTATGTACTTGTATATAGATAATTTATATATCATGTAAAAGTTGGACGCCTGTGGACGCTTAAAAATGAGCTCAAATTGTTATTTGTCATTTTGCGGTCGCGAGATAATTACCTACATTTCAATCTACCTCGAATTTAAATAAAGGCTAAATTGAAATTCTCATTTCGTTAAGGTCTTCAAACAAACAATCGTACCAATACGAAAAAGATTGGTACGCTGTTGAATATTCAATATTTCTCTTTCGTTTCGTGTATAATTAAAAATGAAGAAATAACGATATTCATTGAATATAATTTTGGTTATAGATTGAAATAAGAAAATATTATTATCGTAATAACTTTGAAATATATGAAAATACTTAATAAAAACCACTTCATAAGAGTTGAACTTTCGTAGGAAGAAGCCATGGGTAGTCAGAGCTCTTTGTTGAGGGTCGTTCTATAAAAATCACTATTGCAAATAAACTGCTATTGTTTAGGACGACTCTCCCTAAAAATATGGTTAGGCAGAGTTTTGTTAATGACAGAGCTTTGATTAAAATACTATACTGTATAATACTATCTATCTATCTACCAGTAAAATTAATGATTCAGCTACGAAACAAAGTATGATATGAAAATGAAATTTCTTCGTAACTTCACGCCTGTAATCCCCGAAGACGTAGGCAAAGGAATGCAGAACACTCTCACGTTTCACCGGTTACGTCCCACTATGGAATAGGTGGTGAGCCTATTGCCATGCATCGGGCACATATCCAGACTCCGA
>DWMG01003901.1:0-11428 GCA_018244855.1 Elbella merops
TTGAGGGCTCATCAGAGACGAGGGTCCTTCCAATAAAGTAACAGTCGCCATGACCGAACACGGTCGGAGAGATTATATAAGAAACCCCAATAGCAGCGGACCCGAGGATCGAACCGAAGACCTTTGCTCAACAGTCGCGCATGCAACAAAACGAACAATAAATAAATTAATAAGAATAAAACAATATAAACATAATAATATACATATTATTTTATAAATTTGGTAGAAGTCCACAGTTTATGTGTAAAAGCGTTTTAATTTACGTTAAGTCGTATTTTTACGACGAGGAGTTCGTTAGGCCATCTGTTGCTTAATTAGTTTAATACTGGCATTTATGTATTTAATGTACACATAAATATAGAACCTTAGAGATGAATTATTATATAATATTACAATGAAGAGGTACCATCATCACGAGGATGATGATGAAATAAGTAAATTCAGAATATCAGTCGATAAGTATAAAGTATTACTAATTTGAATGAATTATTTTCCCGAACATATTTTGATAACAACTGACAAAAATGGGTACAGCAATAGTGTCTGGACGAATTTTAATTCACATCCATTGATAAAATGAATCATTTCTACTAAATCCAAATACAAATCCGTAATAGCAATCTCCTTTACAATACGCATTATGAAAGAAAGTCAATGAGATTTTCAGTAACTTTCATCAAATATTTCTATACCATATTATACGGCTATCTGTTATGCAGCAGTGGTACTAATATAGAATTTTCATGTTACTAGCGCCATCTATTGAGTGGTGGTCGCGTTTATTTTGTTTCTTGTATCCGTAGTTTCTTATCTAAGCACCATTA
The DNA here is from genome assembly GCA_018244855.1 of Elbella merops. Classification (NCBI taxonomy): domain Eukaryota; kingdom Metazoa; phylum Arthropoda; class Insecta; order Lepidoptera; family Hesperiidae; genus Elbella; species Elbella merops. Next base: position 825 of record DWMG01003901.1, read on the forward strand.
CCTCTATATTTCAAATCACAATAGTTTCTCACTTCGCACAGAGATGGCGATATAAACTGCGTTCCGTGTTTCAGTTTCGGAAAACAATTCTCTCTAATGTTTATTTGTTTAAATTTGACAAGCATATTTTAAAACATCTTTTAAAAAAAAAATGTTTATGTTTTTTTATTTATATTCATGTTTTCTAATAAAAATACATCAGGACAGGACGCGATTACCGCTCATTGGGGGAGGCCTTTGTCCAGCAGTGGACTGAGATAGGCTGATGATGATGATGAAATAAAAATACAGGATACTTGAGCACCTGTAGCAATCATAAGTATCTGCTGACGTCCATGCTCATCTGTTACCGACCTTAAATGTAGGAATAGAACTATCAGTATTTATTAGTACAAATTATTGTAAACACCTTTAATAACTGTTACTACTTTGTTACTACGTTGTTACTACGTTGTTACTGCTAGGTTACTGTTGCTATTTGAGGTACGAAAAATATTATTCTGTTTGATTATTTTGGGCTGCCTCGCCATCGAGGGTTAACGGGGATCAGCAGCCGCGCAGCACTCGACCAATCGAGTGGTTGCAAACCCGACTGCTGATCAAGCGGTCCTGAGTTCGATTCCTGGGTCGGGAATTATTTTTTTGACTGTGATGTTTTTAATTTTGATTGTAAATAGATTCGTAACCAATTCCATGGTGGGCCGCAAATATAACTGATAAAACGTGGCAGTGTACTATATTCCGCTGTCTACCCTTTTGGAAATTACAGGTATGACGTTACGTTTAGAGTATTTTGTACGTACTTATTTCGATTACCTATCTTATTAATCTTAATAACAAGACATTAAAGTTTCCAATATCTAACACAAATTCCTCATAATCAGTGTCATTTTAAAAAAGTTTAATAAATTTTCCATTGCAATAGTTTTCCATCGTCTTATTAAAGTATAATCTTGTAAGATGTGGAGTTGAGCTCATTTTGTCACCGTGCGCAGTTTATAGGTAGTAAAAAGTGCTATAGCGACTTTAATAAACAGTATGAAGAAAGCTGTAAACATGTTCTGTACCTCGCATCAAAAGTACCTACGCAAGCCTTATTAAATGATCTCGCGACGTTCACCACGGGGGAACACATTCATGGTAAATATTGATGTCATCGGTTAAAGGTATAAATCTATTACGTATTTATTGCAAATCATAGACAATACCCGAATATGTTAATTGAACAGTAAAACAAAAAAGGGTTGATGATGTTGATGTATTAATATTATTTTTCGATTATGACGAAAACGGTAATAACTTTTGCATTTCCATACCAAAACCGCTTCGCACTTTTTGTTCGGATTTTGTACGGATACGGATACGGATCACTTAAAACAGGAGAGTATAAATTACGTGACATTTATTTGAATACTCATATTGCTTTTAGGAAACGAGTATACATTACTTATGAAAAATACAACATTTACATCCTGAGTTTCTGAGTCACTGAGTTCTATACCTACCATGTTTATTTATACCCACCCACCTATCGTATTGTGTGTAAGAAATGCATTAAAATAAGAATTACATGTCTGTTACAGACAATATCTTCACACACACAGCAATCTTGGCGAAACTGAAAAGTAATTTGAAAGTGCTAAAATATACATTGCAACGTGTAAGCTACAGAACAAATAGATATTACTTATACAGATATATTTCGAATAACCTTCCATTCTGAGGAACACAAGAATTTTCTAGAATGCTTATAAACATTCGAGCATAGTATGTCTAACTGTGAGAAGCCCCGATATTCAGTTATTTTATTCTATTAAGCCACGGCATAGACATTAGCTATAATCATGACATATATCTAATATAGAATAAGTAGAATGTCTAATAGAATGTATGGGATAAGGAAATCATATGGGCAGCGATCGTGCTTCTCTCTAATGAACACCAGTACATGCACTTAGCAGGATTAGATCGAACATTTCTACGTGCTGTGTAATCTGTGGTAGAACTGACAAACTCAAACCGAACTCAATACTGAGTTTGTACATGAGGTATAAAGCGAGCTGGCGGCAGAGCCAGTTGAAAACTTAGGTTTCATAAAATGTTTCTGGTAGAATTCTTTAGGAATAACAATTGAAATTAAATTCTACAATTTAAATGTAACTTGTGTAGTTCAAATTTCCGACGAATAAATGAAAGTAATATTTCTAGGGATATTAAAGTTATTATTGAAGTTGCAATTTTAAGGTTAGAAATAATGTTTAAATTGATTTGATTTGACTGCCCTATTGGTGCAGTGGTTACCGAACTCAAGAGTTGAAGTGGCAATCACGAGTTCATATACAAAACAAGACATATGTTTGTGTGCTAAACAAAATTGTTTGTTCTGTGACTACATATTATATATTTAGACATTTATATAGCTTGCCGCGTTACACAGGCTCTACCTTGATTTGAATCAATTCACTGTGTGATACAAAAAATATTTTGGCCGCAATTCATTTGGTTGTAACTCCTGGACACATGTGTACTCTGCCAATCCATATTAATACTGTAATAATTTACAGGCACTATCAATGAGTTCTTAGCTCTGTAGTGGGGGATAGTGAATAATTACAAACAAATTTTTGGCACTATTATAGAAAGCTGCATATATAGATAAGGGTCCTCTCTACAAATGAAAGAGGCCTGACTCAAATTCCTCCACTTTGCTCCACTACAGAGCGGTGACCAATGCGTTAAGGTATTCATTCATTCAGGTCTCGAACAATCGAAAATTATTTAATTATGTCTAATAAACGCTCATGGAAGTTATTTCAGAAATAATGTGAAAGAATTCGCCAAGAACCCTTGTGGCTTGAACATATCTTAATATATGTTTGCGGATTAGAGCTCTGAACCTTGAAACTCATTTATTTCGTTACACAGCATAACAGCGCCATAAACGTATGATGCCATTACAATGGCACCGCACGTGTACATAGAGCTCAGGTGTAATGGTGTAGTCCTGGCAAATATGTCACTAAAAGGCATCAGCTCTCACTTCGGGGCTTTCCCCGGCGGGAAACAAACATTTATTCAGCCGCACATAATAATATAATACCGTTTATATGAAAACTTACATATACTGTATGTATATATACTTACATACATATCATCATCATCCGGTATCCGTATACTGTTGGCAAAGGACTCTCCAGCTACACGGCTTTCCACTCGAGCTTCAGATCTTCGTATCCCAACCATTGCCAACCATATTGCTTACATCGTCACTCCACCTAGCTGAAAGGCGTCAAAATATACATGATAGAAAAGTTATGTATGTATAAAATTACAAAAAATAGTTGGCAGACGATAAAATACAGATTTTTTTAAAAGATGATTAAAAAAAACTGATAGGTTAGGAATAAATAACTGAGCGGTTAGGAATTAAACACTGTAATGATGAGGAATTTTACTTTAGAGTTCTCTATAATGTCATCTAAGGCCTATAATGTCTGCCAATCATTGCTTGTACTTGGCCAGCCTATCAGACCGTGACCTTCTTTCATTCTTGCATGTGACTTTTTTCAGTGTGAAAGAACTCTGAAAGACTTTTCTCCGATAAAATGGTTTATGTTGATAATGATGAAATGAAAATAAAACCTTATAAAATAAAACCTTAAAAAATAAAACCTTATAAAAGAATTAAAACATTAATTATTTCATACGGTACACTATGCTATGATATACTTTGCCCAAAAATAGATTAAATATACAGCTACAGCTATTAACTAACATTATTCTAATCGCAGTTTGATTTATCCTGCGCACAGTGTCGTATAGCAGCAATTTAACGACGCCTTGACTCAAATTACAGAGTCCAAGATTCGAGTCTCGAGAGAAATTATGTCGACATGCTCTCACGTTACAGTAGAACGGCTGTGGCTAGATGAACAGCGGATGTGCTCTGTAGCATCAGAAAAAAATCCAAAATCTTAACTCTCTCGGCACCTGTAATGATTATTATTCGCATTGTGTATCTATTTTTTTCATTCTTTTATCTGCCGTCACTTCTACATGTCCAACTATAGAATTTAACATGTAGAGCGGACATAAGCATTTAGATACTAATGAAACGTTTAGTAACAAAAGAGAACACGAATGTTCACTTAGACAAAATGTAATGGCAGCGCCATCTACACATTTAGTAGTTGCATATATCATTCTCATCATAATCATCTTCGGCCCGTCATCGGCCACCGCTGGACAAAGACCTCTTAAATAGCCTGGCAGTTAGCTTTCATTAAATACTGCGTCCCAATGTATCGAACTTCACAATTACTACACCGCCTGTTTCGGAGCGCGAACGGAAAATTATTACAAACGGGCGATATAACAAAAGCTCGTGACGTGAGCTTTGAATAACTACTGCAATTGTATAACACCTCGCATTGTATAGTTGTTGCATATGTGCACGATACGTGTATAGTATACGTACATTAAATATTGTATGTAGGTTTCAATAGCAATTGTCTCTCTTAGGTCTGTTCATTTAGTTTTGTTCTGATTTATTCAGAATATGCAGATTAACACCCAGCTTTTTTAAATCACCATATCAACATACTCGTATTTAGGCAAATGAAGTATTGAGATACTATGTGTAAATTGCTCGATCAGCATATTTCTAAAAATGGACTATAGTGCTGAGTCCAGTTAAATCTCAACCAACCGAAGAATTGTCCCATCGATAATGGCAATCGACAAGTTATATCTTGTTATATTCTATATTTATAATATAACATACAGCTTATTAACTGTAATATAATTTATTTGCGTTTACAACGCTTCGCGTATTCTCGTCACGCAAGTCCTACATTACGCCACTTTACCGAACAATGGAGGCGAAGATATATCTTCAGTATAAAACGCTGTCGGCCAGCCAGCTACATCTGCTCCTTATAGATGGGGAGAAAACTATGAGAAATATAATAGAGACCCTAAGAGAATGCACTTAAAAAAATGACGTTGATCGTGAGCCTTTTCGAAAACAATCTTTAAAAATGAGTCTTGTTTTCTATATAAGATACTTGTAATTATTGAATAGAAATATGTCTCCAAACGCTGTGAGAATTTACACGTAGATAAATATTCCGTTTAAGATAATGTCAGCGACCTATATGACAGCGACTCTCCCAAAGACGCTAATGTCGTATTCCTAGTCTTAATATTAAAAGTTATACCTATATCAATATCAAGATCGTTTTATTTAATAATATTGTCTGTGCCGTATATAGAAAAAAAAATTAAGTGAAATTTAACAGTGACGATATTAGTTATACTGTGAAAATGCTCGTGAAGTCTATTCATATGGAAGGAACTGCCTCGCTAAGTTCCAAGAAACTACTTCTCAGTGGTTTAGCAGCTGTTCATGGATTTTTTACGTTTTTATCAATCTATAGACATTTTTACGACAAACCAATTTATCAACTTTTATATGGATGTTAATCACATTATTGCGAATAAAAATTTCCCTAATGCAATGCTAGACACTTTTCACTCAAAGTTTTAAAATGTAGTTGAAAAACTATAAAGTATGTAATTATAAAAGTATTTAAAGCAAAACAACACGCTCTGACTAATTTTGTCACGACAAATGATAAATTGGTCGCACTTCACCTTTTGCGTGATTTCGGAACATTTGTACAAATTAATGACACGAGCACCATACCACGGCCGCCGTAAAGGTCACAGGTGGCACGGCATGCATAGACTTGTCCCGCCAAATAAGCCTACAATTACAAACACATTACAGAAAATCATCGCTGCTATAAGTTCCTATCACTTAAGCAGTATCCGCATCGATTACTGCTATGAGACAGAACGGGTCTCGGAAAACAGCTTTTTTGCTTCCATTAAAGACTGCATTATAACGGCTTTTCTGTATATTTCTTTGTTTTTACTGTATGTACATAAATACAATAAAAAAGACGATCATCTCTCTTGTTTAGGATTACATACATACATATGTATATGTCATTATTTAAAATTGTAATCAGCTGTATAAACACGGACCACATTTTTTATTTAATTAAATTCATCTAATAACAAATCTCTTTCTTAATAGTATACGAGATGCGGAAATAATCAGGCTATCCAGACGAAATATGTATCAATCAAATCACTACCATAGATGTATAAATGTTGACAAAACCTTTAATTGCAAAACTTTTAAAACGACCTTAAAGCACTCTATATCACTTTATTCTAATTTCAGCTACACAATTTCTTTTCATTCTAATTTCAGCTACACGAAATGTTACTGCAAGCAAACAGAGAAAGGTATAACAAATTAGAAATGAGCAGAGCAATGAGAACAAAAAAACACAGGTAGTAATCAAGAAAAGGTCGCTTTCGCCCAAATAATCACATACGAAGCGGTAAACGGGAATTATCTCTCTGTATTTTTATAATCTGTACGTCGTAAAAGAATTGCAGACAAAATTTGTTATCATAACTTCGCCCAGATACTGGCAATAGTGATGCCTATCTTGCATTTAATGGGAAAATCGATATATATTACTACATACATATATACATTATATACTATGTAACTAAACATTTAGTAGGAAACTAAAGCAGACAAGAAACACAGCGATATCACCCTTCTAAGAGACGTGATCACATTAAATGCATAAAACTGTAGGAAATTGCAGTAAAATTGAGTTTCCCAGTGGAATAATACGACACCGTCTGCTCTGGAAACTTTGTTACCATTTGTCCGAAGTTGACTCGAGTTTTTATCGAACAAAGATTTCGAAATGCATGACTCTATTTTACTTTTCACTTGACGGCGGAAAAAAGCACCATCTAGAATAAATGTTGACACTAATGATATTGGTTTAAAATTGTTTATCACTGTAACCCTAGAGACATCATCCAAAGATGGCCAGCGAAGAGTTACCAACTCGTAAAGAAAAGAATAAACCAGTTACTGTAATTGTTCTTTACTTTGTTTTATTTTATATGTCATTAACTTCTTCTTGTTGTATTCCTAGAACCTTATCTACTCTCCAAAACATTATAGGAGAATCAAATATCCCAAAAAGAAACCTCTAGAGAATATAGGAGCATCCGAGAAAAATTAAACAAAACTCCCTTTTCAAGTCAGATACACATACTAGTATGTAACTCGTCTATTGCGCATCGATTACCTACAACTTACCACGACAAAGTCTCTCTTTTGTTATATTGTTTTCATTTACAAAAGTCGCAACACAAAGTGCTCTCATAGTAAATATTACTTCATGATATCTTACGCATCTTCTAAAAAATACCTTAAATTAGTCTTTAATAACAATTTAAAGAAGGTTTATATACAATTTAAGTTATACGGTTTCTGCACAATCTTGTTTAATAATAAATAAATAATAATAATCGCCCCATTATAATTCCACTGTTGGAATATGGGTCTCCTCTTATACTGAGAGGGTTAAGGCCATATTCTGCCATGCTGGCCAAGTGCGAGTTGGCAAACTTCACACACCTTAGAATATATATTTTTTTATAAATTGTACGGTGTGCAGGTTTCCTCATGATATTTTCCTTCAATCTTGTTTATTTCTCTGAATTATAAAAAAGTTGAATTCTTATTCACAGTCTTTAAAACTTTGCTCAACATGATATTTTCGCCAACTGCAACAATATTTGAGAGTGGGGGACGATTGTATTTCATTTTTTAGACTAAGCCTTGACTAGTTAAAAAATACTAACACTAATAAAAAGTATTATATGTATGTCGCCAGAGGAAGTGTTTTCTATTTTGCAGTGTAAATATATTTTTCTATATATTTACACTATAAAATCTATATTTAGCGGATTACAAATAGTGTAAACTGGCTAGTAAGTTAAAAAAAAAATACGTTGTTCTTCTTATTTGACAGATAGACACATTCAATTAATACGACTCGAACTCTGTTTATAAAAACAATTCTATAAAGATTTCTTTACAGATTAATGGAGATTTTTAACGAAAAACAGGCATAATAAAGTAGTATAGAGATCAGTATTGCAATTTTTGTTCTTAATTCATGTCAAAACGCTGCAGCGAATGTAATGTAAGCTTATTTTTATGTAAGCGTAAACACAGACAAAGCTTCGTATATTTCAAAGTATATACAAGAGCAAACAAAGTTATGTATGAACAATTTAATCTAAATCTCTGTGTAGTACTTGCTGAACTTGTTTGTACGCACATTAGTTTTGTCATGTTGTAACTATAACTATATATTTATTTATTACCTAGTGCATTTTAAAGCTTGAAAATGTTTTAAGGAATCTTAAAAAAAAATAACTGCCCCTGTGATCGCCAAAGGGGTATACAGAAGAATATAGTACACTCCCACGTTATACAAGTAACCTTTAGGTCCCACTATCGAATCCGGAGTCGACAATATCGACACAAATCCGGAGTCCTTAAATAAATCCCATTGTTCCCGATTAGGGAATCGAACCCAGAACATCTCGATCAAGAGATGGGATTTAAACGCTCGACCAACGAGACAGTACTTTTTAAATATTTACTATAAGTAAATCCGTTATAGAAATAATTTAAACATCGACTTAGTTTGCCCTTCGTATTTTGGGTTAAAATTAAAATACAAATACAAAATTTTGATAAAATGTTGAGTCTTCTGTTTAATTTCCACAGCTTTTGAGTTTCTGCTCTATCGATTCACAACTCGGTGTTAAAATATTGCTGGAAATAATACACAAAGAACTTCCACTCCGTCAAGCATTATATTTCCTCGATGCAATTATCGTCACGGCTACCTGAGCTTGGGAAACCAATTCGAAAAGTGAAAAGTTTTTAAGAGACTTCGCTGATTTACTGTCTTTCGCACTTTGAGGATTTTAATTTCAGAATTCTGCGAGATAAAGAAATTCGCCGTCACGTTGCTTACAACATATTGTCTTTTACTGATTTAAGAGTCCATTTTTGCAATTCAGAAAACCCGTACTAATCTATTTTAAAATTATGCATCAATACAAATTGCTAAAAATAGAACATAGTGATCAACCTATTTATCACCAATTCCAACCCGTGTTAAGAACCACCGAAAAACAACGCACATGACTTATAGAAAATAAAAAAATACATCCATTAGAACTAAGACAATGTCACCTACTTCTTCAGCTTTAAACAAAAAAAAACTTTACAGCTTGTTTCAGAGCATTTTAATCAATACCGTCTGAGAACAGTAACGAACATTAGAATCATATTTAACAACAAGATATAATAAAGTAAACGTTTAAACGCTCTTACACAAAAGATTGCCGGAATACATTCGAAGTGTTGATATGAACAAACGAGTATCACACCTTCTAAAACACAGACACTATCAAGGAAATTTTACATTAGAACTCAATTGTCGAGACACAAATTACTTTGAACATCCCATAACTATCAACAACCATCTTTGTTAAAAAGACACAAGCCCATATTCGTACTATACTGTATTACAATTATCTAAAAAAATATTCTCGAAGCTTAATCCTTGTAATAGCTGTCATATTCCCATTTTGTTCTCCTTTATCGATTTATTTACAGAATCGCCTATGATCATACGCGGATGTATACATTTTTAAGCCAGACTCCTTACGCACGAAGTACGGTTTAAGCCAGTATGGTACGGGTAAGCTGACTTTACGACGGGTTGTAATAAAGCTTGTGATATTTTAGACTTCAGGTGTGTATATCTTGAAAGATATTCCCTAAATTCCATTTCATTGCCTCTCTTAGAGTCTTACAGTCCCGGCGCCGTTCTATTTGAGATTGAATACAGAAATGTTCGCCGCATGGATTTTTACAAAGGAGAATTATTTCGATTGTGTGTTTTATTTTTATTATTGATAAATGATGTATGCTTGTACATCTTTGTGTTCCGAATAAACATTACTTTATGCGTAGTTGTCTTAAAAGCTACGCCTTTGTAAACACCAAAGGCAGGTCATTAGCTTTACTTTACCTTTCAGATGTCAGACTGTTACGGGCGGCATATTTGTTTGCACAGACTGGCGAGCTTATGCGAAAAGTCTTATCTTTGATGTAGTGTGTTCATAGTTTGTGTATCACACGTCTTAAACATGCTTTGAACAATTGCCAGCCCATATATGTACCTATATATAAAAATCTGAGTTAAGAACATCTGAGACTTTCATAAATTTATTTATTTGTTGCAACCGATTTAAGAAATAAAACAACTACGAACGCAGTCAGAATAGAAGATTGACTGCTACCTCCAAATTTTCCCGAGTTTCTCCACCCTTCTGAGTACCTCATAAATATTATATCGCTTTAAAAACACCCGACACACACAAATACTGGAAGTAATCCTCCATTGTTTTCGAAACAATAGAAATAATTTCGTACCAAGCGATATAATACGAAATGTAAATAATACAATATTCATAAGAAATAAATCGGTTCGTACTGAAATCACTCTGTGAAAGAATACGAGTACCTACCATAATATATTTCGACGATTAATACTTTGTAAACCGACGCCTTATGCCTGATGCATGGCAATAGACTCACCACCTATTCCATAGTGGGACGTAAACGTAAC
>DWMG01003902.1:0-11424 GCA_018244855.1 Elbella merops
CGCATATACGCGCCCTCTTGAACGAATTATTTAGCTTTTGTAACTACTGTAATATGGGCTTGCTTATTGTTGTTAAACTGATAGTATATTTCTAGATTGTTAAGTATGCAAACAATTATGAATATTTTTGACTAATGTACACTTTTATTACTTGTCGTTAAAATACATTTTGCATTTTATCACCGTTTCGTTCTGCTCAAACCTTAATGTACAATAGAGCGGAAGTGAGGCCGAAATAAAGGTTCGGTTGACTTTTTAAGCTTATTAAAGATTGTCCCTTCCGGAACCGCCCTTACTGTAGGGTGGAATCCGCCGGAGCAAAACCGGAAGCAACGTGCGTCCGTTATGCTGTTTCGTAATAGGTGGCACGGGCTTGCGCTTCCGGCTTCTCAAAGGGGATCTAAAAATAGCCACCAATTGTTTCTTACAGCTAAGAAACCATCAGAAATATGTACATGAAAATTATGGACAGCATAACAATAAAAATTATTTTATTCGATGAAGCTGAGCACTCCTATTATTTAGTACAGAATAATTTTGAATATCAACAGAAAAAAAAAATTGTTCAATAAATGTTGTTTAAAGGTGAACGTTGTGAACAAAGTCGAAAAATAAAATAAATAAACATCACTAATATACATAGACAAGAAAAAAGAAAAAAATTGACAAACATCTATTTACGAACTGCAACATTGAGATCTTGACTTGTGTAGGCAAATGATCCAATCATTTTAAGTAGGCGCTAAGGTGATTCGAATTGCAAAATCTCTATACGTGATTACGAATTGCAATGCGAACAATTTTAATTACAGCTCACGTATACGAATAAAATTATTGTATCTCATTCTAAGAACACGTTAATAGACGAGTTTTATAAAATTTCTCGGTAGCGGCCCGGGGATGCCGAACAGTGTGTTCCTTTAGATCTCTTATCTATACACTACGCATTTACTATTAAGTCACTGTAAAATTGATAATTCTATTTACATACATTACATATACCTATCGTGTAAATGTTGATCGTTAAAGTTTTTAACATTTGCCATCGCGAGGGGTCTTAGGAGGTACTTATTATATTAGTATTCCGTGTGTTTGTTTAGAATGGGCTGTGAATGGGGTAAGTATTAAATTGGAAATTGGAGAATAATCGCCTAAAATGAATATCTATGTTCGGAACAGTTTTGGTGGCTATTGCCGTAATGGGACTGCCATTAAGACACGTCCTTTGCTCGGGCGCAACGAAACGCAAACGGAATGCAAGTGCACTTATCCAAGATTCTCAATGAGCTCTAATGTCCTACTCACCATAAATGAAGACACTTCTACAAAGCCAAGGACGACCGACCGAGGCGTGCGAGTTCATGAAATTAAATGAATAAATAACACTGGTATTTGTCCATTATATATCGTTACGTCCCATACGAGTTAGGCAGAAACCACTGAGTGCCGAATATTTCTATTATTCATTCATTTCTCTCTTCATACATGACCAAATTTGAATATAAATAGCAGAAATGGTGTTTACAGTTGCAATACGTACCTATTTACGTTGTTAATATTACTGGTGGTGAAGATAATAAAAATACTATATTTAGCGAAAACCTTGGCTCTACTACAAGCTTACTAATATGTATTTAGAGTAGGTCTACGAAATTTTGCCGAGCTCTGTGTAAATTTTCCCAAGACAAATTTGTATGGGCATAAAAAGATTAAAGAAGAACGGAGGTGCTAATGCATGTGTGTACGCACATCCGGTCCGTCCGTGTCCGTTAATTGGTCCGCGTAAAAGGGATATCGTGTAGCCGCCTCCTGCGCCCCTTGCCCCAACATCCTCTCTCGCGACACGGCGACAGGTCGAGATCGTGATGCGCGGACACTTTAGAAAATTCCCCTTATAAGGACCATCGTCCAATTAAACACGGGGACATCGCCGCCCGCTGTGTTTTGTCTTTTATCGACAGTCATTATTGTTTATGAATGATATAAACACGGTTATTGTCCACCAATATCGTCATTACGTCATACATAGTTTTGATAAGTTGGTCATGTTGTTAAAGGTGTAGACAGTGATGACATCAGCAGTTGGTCGATACGAATCATTGTTGATTTCGATATAAACGAATTAGCGTTTACACGTAACACGTTTTGAGCATGTTCTCGTATCACGGCGTGTTGCTCGTCGACTTTACTTTTTTCATTCATGCTTAAGACGTCTGCTACAGTTGTTATGTTCGCGATGATTATTCATGTTTTTCTTGAGCCGTCAATGTCATGGATCATCTAAATCATAATGAATAAACACTGTATAACAATAAGTTTATAGCGTGAACATTATCATTCCTTTACTATATAAAATAGAATTTATAAACATTTCTTTAAACAGGCTTACATAGTTGTATTATTATTTTAACAAACATTTTTAGTCTTATATCCAAATATATGTTATAATATACCTAGTTTGTATTAAAATAACTTCACAAACCCATACCTACTAATGACTTGTATGAGTTGCGAAGGTGTTAAAAAACTGCTACTACCGGATTCACTACACTTCCCACGAGTGCGTTTACGTTATCCTACCTACGAAATTAAATACCGTGGCCTCCCACTCGTACGTCTTCAAGATTAATAATCTGAGCACCACGCTCCCATGACGGAGACCTGGACTGTAACCGATTTATACATATATTCTTGTGTTGTTGTTCAATTCGTCTGCTATTTGGATATTGTAAGTTACAATCGATCGATTGAATTATGTAGATAAAAACTACATCACGTTTTACCAGTTACGTTTACATCCCATTATTGTATGTATAGGGGTGATCCTGTTGCCAATATCGCGTTCAAATCTAGACTCCGAGTTACTACTAGAAATTCTAAGTTAGAAAAATTCAATAGTATCCGGCCCAGGATTCGAAACCAGGTCCGCGCCGCGCTTGCATCCAATCAGCCAACGAGGCAATCAAGAAATGAACCAGATAACACCCCAATTAACGCATTCAGAATTTCCTCGTCTGACATATCGTTATTATCTTTATGTATCTCGTGGCAATTTTCCTCAATTGAGCAACGATAAACAAAGCTCGTTATATTGTTTCGTGGAAACGTTTCACAGATATTCTGGGTTCCAACGTTTGGCAAAGTTGCCGTCCTGGGAATCGAACAATCATAATCTTTCCTAGAAGCGGTGAACGTTGGGCGTGGTGAGGTGCGGAGTATGAGAGGAGCGTACGCCGCAGCGGAAACAATAGGTGTTAACTTGCATAAAGCGGCGCATCCAAATAGTCTACACGCGTCGATTACTGACTAGCCTTGAGTACTTATAAACACTGCTGGTACCAATTTATAACCGTCACTAATTCTTTCGATCCATGGGAATGAATATCGATCCATGGAAGTGAATATCGATCTATAGGATCGAATATGATTGCCATCCTGAGGAAATATAAGCTGTTAAGCTTCGTATTAGTATATTAGTGATAGCCTAGTGGTTAATAGTTATTTATAGGAATTTATATATATACATATAGGTATTTATAGCAAGCCCCATTAAGTCATCATGCTGCATGGGAGGCATAGTGGAACGGAGATAAATAGTCTAAAAGTCAAGTGTTATTAGCTAGCAAGGGGAGGCCTCAAGTTAAGCAATATTGATTACTGTGGTGGTAAATTTACACGAGCGTCTTTCGCAGGGTACGCGTAAGTCGATATTTCTAGCAAACAAGTTAAAGGCAGATCGCAAATGGTGATAGCTCGCACCTGACACTTGTTAATATAAAATGATATAAATTCACCTCCTTCTAAAAGAACGACATGCAAAATGAAATGATTTATGTATAAGTTGCAAACCGAAATTTTATACTGAACCGAAGACTGCCATCGAAAATATACCGAAATTTGAATTGCGAAACGATGCACACGGCATGCTGACGTGATAGTCGAATAGCGATGAGCCGTCTAAGAACAATAAGATGTATAATAGCATTTATAGTGATAACTACAGTGTACAAATTATAAGAACCTTCTATTGTAAGAGATTTGTTTAAGACAGAACTTAAATTAACGTTATTAGCAATCATTGTAAAGAAAACATTGCGTGTAAGCCTATTCATAGCTCTGTAAGATGTTTACATGCGTTTAGTTAACACGGTATACTATGGCCTTCGTTGTTCTCATACTGAGAGGAAACGGAACGGCCGATTGTGATTGCTTGGACACAGGACGAACGTGTTGAAAATAATACGACCAGTTTTTAGGCAAATACACGTGTTTCGATAAATAAACAAACCATTTCGCTCGCCCATTCGGTCTTTGGCTTTAATGCCGTGCAGTAGTTTTTTGTGCAGGAAAGTCACAGGACATATCACAATTAGATTTACCGCAGATGTCGGTCTTGTGCTATGTCTAACGCGTTTCCACATCCGCCATGGGATTCACTTTTTCAGCACTTTTTACTGGAAGCCCAGCAGCTGGTTGTGTTTTCTGCGGCTAGTTTTTACTCATTTATTGCATTGGCACGTTCTCTGTAGATCTGATAGATACTGATATTCACATTCATGTTTAAATATGATATTAATCTCTATATATTTCTGTATTAGACCATTGATACATATCGATTTAAAATTAATACCTGCGTACACATTTAAAGTTTGAAACTTACATTGATTTGTAATTGATAGTATTGATCAGTTCGATCTTTGCAGATAATTTTCGTTCCAGTGCTCGACATAAAAAACACGAATATGTAATATATGCACAATAGCTAGATATTGAAGATTTAACGGAACAGAATAAGGAGATTTATTGTTGAGAAAGCCGACAAAGGATCATTCACTTTCGCGCTTGAATTATAAATGTATCTGTATACATGATCTCAACACAATCAAGACAGTTAAAATCCTGCCCTCGATTTATTTTCGATGTTTTTCGTCGTCCTGCCAACAGAAGTGATTATACGTTTTCCGCCGTACGATGTACTGGTGCCCTGTAAAAATATATTCATTAAAACAATGACCATCACTTTACTCGGTCGGGTTCTTTCTCGGGAGATCTCAACTCGGCATTAATTTCACATTTAGCGATTGCTCGTTTGTGTGTGTCATGGTTTACATTATAATAATTCATATAAAATACGATAAAAAATGGCATACATAAGAAACGTATAAAAGACTGTGGTAAAAATACGGCATGTAGAAAATAAATAAACGATCCTCTTCTTGTCTAAGGATTAAGACGTGTGGCAAAAAGTGATATCGTCGACGCCCTTGGCAGCCTCTTGCAATGGCGGGGGCTTGTGACAAATATTTACACGGCAAATGTTTGTCGCACCGAGCACGCTCATCTCTGGCGTGCCACTACTCGCGACTGGTGTGGTGTAGGTGGTGCACAGATAAAATCCGACCGCGAACAGCCAAGATAACTACAATGTTTGCTCCGAACAAATCGTGTTTACATACTTTGTGTCCTGCCCATTGCTCACGGATCACCGACGCGTGCATCCATGCGTTCTCACGTTCTGTTTGTTTATCTCTATTGATATTTCATTCGATGTAGCAGCAATAAAATATGTCCAGGAATAAAAGCCTTCTACTCCATGTAGGTGTAAGCAACGAAGATACGAATGAGACAATATAATTGATAAATGTACGGTTAAAAAGCTTTTCAAATAGAAAACGACATGCCAAGATCAGTTACAGACGATTCCAGTGAACATACGACAGACGTATTATTGTATTGTAGGTACTAAAGTTCCTTTTTTTATAATATGAAACGTGCACATTCATGCCGCCTACATGTGAGGCGGTGCAAAGCATTTACATATCTTAAAAAGCAATCAGCGCTGACCAGAAATAAAGTATTCGGTCGTTTGCCGTCTCGTAAATCTCATTCTTGAAATAAAACGCAACTATCACAGTACACAACTACGTTCGTCAGTGAATATAGTAGACTCTATTATACTTTATGATAGTCAATAAACTAAAAACGCGTTAGTTAAACAATGTCGTGAACTTGATGTGTTAAATATAATTTATCGATTTAACAAATTAATCAAGTATCCGGGAACATACGCGCATAAACTACGACAATTTTCGTGACGATAGTGCACTATAAGACCAGGGAAGCTTCACAAGTGTCCCCTTCAGAGAATTAAAGGTTTCTATCGAATGAAGAATATTAATTGCCTTTTCATATATTTACCCTTCTATATATTGTCATCAAAATTGTATTAGTATTCTGTGCTAAACTATTGATTTAAGAAGATTTAAGGCAGAGGTCAGCATGTCATGCGTCTCGTAACGATTTTCGCATTGCTTCGAGACCCGTTTGGATAGATATTCATTTGTTAAATTTGGTTATCTATTTTGGGTCAAGGGCAGTCACAAAACGGAATTCTACCGTAATAATGGTAAATCAATATTTATTACTGTTTAAACAAATTTTACCCTTAAACGCTTCGTAAATAATTTCTACAAACATGCTTAAAGCATACATCGAATTATGTGTTTTCGGAATAGTCCTGAGTAGTTTCGGATCTATCCGAATTCCTTGTTCATGAGCTTCCGTCGATCGCGGATAGATGCGGTCTATAAGTCGGCATATAATATAAAATATAAAAAAAAGATCTTTAGAAGTACTAATTTATAAATGGGTGTATATGTAGGTCGATCGCGAATGAACTTATTTGGATAATGGAACAATTAGCTGCAACGTTTTGTGCGAGAGGCGCTTGGCGTGCGGACCGCTTAATGAGCGGACGGTCGCGTGTTAAATCGCCAACGGAAACGAGTGCCAGTAATGAGCTTCGGATGTCGCTCACCTATTGTGCCGTGCGAATAGATATCGGCTTCCTCAGTTTAGTTATTGGTAACACTGCGCTGTAATGAGGCATTGTTCGCGCGTCAGGAAGTCCTCGAGTCCCCCTCATCTTATTCTGTTCGCACACAGTACAGCACTGTGATGTGATTTCTAAACCCCTACTAGCTACTGGCTCGCACTCCCCACTAGTGCTCGGTCGAGGTCCGTCGCACGAATCCAGGTCAACGGCCGTTCACGGATCCGCAATGGTAATTTAAGCGACTCAAAATGATAATGGCTTTGGCATTTACCCCACTGTGTAACATGAATCGGAATTCGTGCTTGAATGGTGTGCGGCTGATGCAGATCGGTGGGAATGCCGTAGTCATTCATAGATCACGAACTCACCTTCCGCCCTGCGCGTTCTGTATTGCACTAGGCTGGTACGGCTCGTAATCGTTTTGTTCACATAAAAACAGTCTCGGATGATGGCGCGCTTTTTTATTTATACTCTGATAAAGCTACGTCGCGATTGTTGTTCGTGTTAATGCAAAAAAAACTGATTTGTATTGGTATGTGCGAAATGAATTGACCTTAGTGTTAATCAAACAAGTCGTTGCGTGGCAACACAATGCTCCAATGAGCATAAGGGTACCGTGACGCCGAGTAATATGAACTTCCGTGCGTTCCGGACTCTGCCTGAGAACAAACTTCTTAAAGGAAACTCATTACAATAGATGATTATACATGAACTCATAAAACAATGGTTTATATTTTCGGAACACGTTTTTTTCTATTTTGAATGAATCGTGAACTTAGCAAAAACGTACTGAGGCTGTATAAATACTTGCTCGTTAACAGAATGTTTGATAAATTGTTTTTTTTTTCTTTTGTACATAACTCGAGTCGTTTATATTATGAAAGGATGTCTAAGGAAATACATTATTACAATAACATACGGAGGATGTGCGCCGACGACAAAGGTAAACTGGTATGTTAAAAGAGGAAGTAATGTAGCAACACTAAATGAAAAAAATATTAAATTATTCATTCCATTAAATGAGCCGTCTGTTTGATCCCAGGGTGAAAGAGTTTTTTGGATTTTATTGTTGGTACAAGTATTAAGTTAAACTGGTTTTATTTAGATGTGTTTATATTGATTTTTAACACACCTTTATTAGCTTCATTGATTCAATCATTTCAGTAATTCAGTGAAATACTTAAAAAGGGAATATGGCGTTTTGTACGGATGATGTTTTTGATATGAAATCCTTATGATGCTCTTTAAAATAATGAAGAGCATTAAGAAATCATTACATCTCGGGTTATGTACCTACTCCGTGCGTGTGTTGTAACCTACAGTATGCTAAGTGGGCATAGATCAAGCTAAGAGCTATTTTCTTTAGTTATGAAATGTAGATGATGTAAACAGAGGTCTGTAGAGCAGATGTGTGAGCGTCATTAACTGCATCGTAATACGCTGACGGCACGCAGGGGCACGCACCGTGAATTGGGTTAGCGTGCTGAATGCCGCCTGAGTCTGCGGATCTTCGCCCAAGGTCATCTGGCCATCTCTCTTACATTTCTTTCCATTGTTTATATATATTTATTAAAGTAGAAATAGGCTCTTCTATTGTATGGTCCATTTGTCTTAATACTAGCAACTGTAATAATAATACCTATTTGCATTAAGGATTAAACATTTGTACACAGTTGCCACTCAACCGTTGCGCAAATATCTACAGAAAATTTGAATGTACCTGTATATTATATTTTGCACTTTATCCGTCGCCATTTATATACCTTTATTTTACAATGGTGTTTTAAGTTTTTGCATCTTAACAGCTAAGATCAAGTGGCTAGTATATTCCTTGACAATTTTAGAATCCGAATAATTCTAGTGATTTTTGTTTTTTGTTGTCAGCTTGCAAGTTGTTTCCTCTCTTGTTGGGTATATGGGATGCCAACTATAATTTTTTCACGAAATCGTTTGCTTCGACCGTTGATAAATCCCTCCGTGTAGATTTATGTAGGTATTAATGCTTAACGTCGTCTGGGCGCTGTTTTGTTCGCTGCTCATTGTGTACGGTCGGATATAAATGAAAGTCGGTGGAATAATATTAATAGGTATAATAGGTGGAATAATTTATTAGGTATACGGGCCCGCACCTAAACACGCTGTCATCGTCTTATCGGTCACGTTTGATATTTTGAACATTTAAGGAAGTGTTTTCCACAGATGCTGAGTTTGGAACATTCCAATGTCACATTCGGAGTTAGTTCAGATATTTGTGGAAAAACTTATATTAATAAATTGTCATTATCAAGATATAATCATCGTAAAATTCCAGTTCCAATATTAGCGTCCTTGATATATGTAGTTGGACTCGTTTCACTTCCTGTTACACGGCGAATTGTATACACAGTGCACGTCACTCATTCAGGTTCAATCAAAGGATCGTGAATGAGATGTTTACCGTGTATGGCCACATATACAAGTATGTGTATGTATAATGCAACAGCTCTGATGTTTCCTGTTATGTAGCTGTTACATGGTCAGACTGCGTTCTCTTATCGAAATTCACATAAGGCTCGTTGCATCAAATCGGCTTGTAAATTTTGCCCGAGGTGGCTCATAGATAAATTACTCACAGATTTTACCATTTGGTATGTAAGATTATCAAGCCCGAGGGTATCGAGGTTGATTTGTGACACCCATAATTTGTATCGATGGCTAGTCGCGTTGTGTAGGGCGGAGTCGGGTCGTCCTGCCAAGGCCAGCGAGTTCGTTAGGGCCATTCATGGATGCCTGCCCGCCCCGCGCCCGCTGGGACAGGATACTCTCTCTTGCTGTATGCTATGCTGTACGTCCGATCGGTTTCTTTTTAGATACGGACGCGAGGCAAAAAGACCACGCGCAATCGTAATTCACCGGATGCACTAACGAGTGTAAAAATTTTTAAGGCTCACCGAGCTGCATTAGATTGTTTGTGTTTGAGGTCGTTTCCGTTATGCTGCTAACTATAACTGTTCTGTATACGCGTTCATGGATGGAAATAGATTTTTGCGAAGTCGTTTGATATGAATACGTGTGTTTTCATGTATTATGATTATTTTGTTGAACTAGAATACGTAGTGAGCATACGTACACAGGTAGGCCTTCCGTTATTCAGTCTATGTAGCGTTTTAATTGTTACACAAACTTTCTCTCATTTTCCAATTTCCTTTTGCTTATATTACTTTTGAATAAATGGCCTCTATTAAACTGTCAACAAAGACTTTAGTTTTATAATCATCATCATCATCATCAACGGTTTTTATTCTTCCTTAAGGTCATATATAGCTTTTGTTTATTCGACTAAAAATAATTCAAGCTCCAGCGTGGAAAATATTTTATATGCATATTTTATGACGCGTTTTTATCGCTTATGTGATGAGTACTGCTTTCTATACGAATGTATACTATATACTTTAAAGGTTAATTAAACACGTCAAGAACGTTACATTTTTGTGTCACTTATTCTATGAAATAATTTGTAGATAGTGTAATTAAATTTGATCCGTAAACGGAAGGGAATAAGTGGTTAAACAGCTTGAAGAGAGAATCGTCATATTTCGGACGTGCATTGTTGGCAATTCGTCATGATTTGCGTATGTAAATCAATGAAGTTTAGTTGTGCGGGCGTAACGGTATTTTCGCCGGTATACGGCAGGAAGTCGGATGCTATAAACACACTTTCAGCCACATAACCAAAACTAACGCATGCCTACAACGATTTCGCTTAGATGATGTGTAAGATTTCTATAGGCGCATAGAAACTACAGGTACCCGCATATACATACGTCATTTCATCATCCTCATCGTCATTTGTCTCTTCATTATCATTGGTAGTGCATATCGTTAATGATACGCTAAATGGGTACTGCACTATCGACGAAATCTTCGACAAATTATAATTCGCTAATCGCAACATTAAATGGTCCCTCCTCATAATTGGTTGCGACTAATAAAATTTATCGAACATTCTCGAATGTCCGTAACTAACACCGTAGGTATCTCATAGGTCGTGCTCATGCATTCGACTAACAGATTATAGCTCCCATATTATCTCTAACCAAGGGTGACTTGTTAATAACTGCATACCCAAAATTTTAATGTTTCTGTGGGTGTTTAATTACATACTTTTTATTTTGATTTTGCTATTGTTTGGACAGCCGCTCCGCATAATTGAATACTTTAATATACTTTCTATTGAATTTACGGACACGAGAAAATGAATTTTGTCTTGAACAGTCCCCTTTGACAATGATAATGAAATATTTACAGGTCGTTAATTTTGTAAACCGAAGTTATAATCAGTGGAGATTTAGCTATAACAGGTATAAATATATTGTGCTATCCTAATATATTGTTTTCGCAAACTAGCACAGACGGTACCTATGGCACGAAATATATCTTTGCAGAAATTTTCTGTTCAATCATATGTCCTGCTATACCGAAATATGCTGTGCTTTATATCTCTTTACGTATTTTCACAACGAAAGAGATATATTTATTGTAGCTGTGTGTGGTCACTCGAGCGGTACTATAAAAATATAACTCGCATAATAATATAACTCAATATGCCT
>DWMG01003903.1:0-11424 GCA_018244855.1 Elbella merops
GGCGAAAGTATCATAAAGCATTTTGCAGTACTTCCTATTGGTCAACTTTCAGAAGACGCACAAGAATCCCGTAACAAGGATTACAAACAATTTCGCCTACATCATGCTAGAAAGTGCTCACGATCAGCTCACAAATGAAGATGTGTTTCAAACCTTCAAGTTTCAACCTTAAAGAAATACTTCAGATCCGTATATTACTAGTATTAGAAAAACACATATCAAAAACATGAAAGAACTGGATGAGGATACCCTACACCTGAAAGTTAACGAGTTAATAACAGATCCTGAAGCTACCCACGTTTGATAAAAGCGCATCATTAATATATTTAAATACATATTTTTTACGGCAAATGATTACAATATACATGTTTCTTTAAATATTTTCTAGAATATTTTATTTTATAAAATAGTATGTAATCACTATCAATATTATATTAGCACTTAATTTTTTTTATTAACGTGTTTTAGGAATAAGTTTTAGGGAAAAATAAAAAGAGAATTTTAATAGCTTATAGAGAAATAAAATTATTTTACGTGATTTTGAAATTGCCTTTGATTTTTAATACAGTATATTAAAATTAATTAAATTCAAATACATCTCATTTGAAACCTTATATACTACTCTATATTTGTGCAAAATTTCATAGCTTAATCATAAGCACAACAAAAGTTATCGATTTTTAGGCCGAAACACACCTCGATTTTCCACAGTGCGGCGGTCAGGGCATTAAGCCGTGCCTACTAAGCTGCGCTATACCACAATCAGCCGGTCGCTAAAGCCTCGTCTGTTATACGTGCAGGTGAGGTTGACTTGGGCTCTTGAGATGGTGGTTGGAACCCCTTACACCCTTAGATTAGAATTAGAATTAGATTAGAATTTAATATACAAAAATACACTAAAATTCTTCGTTTAGGTCTCGCCACCGAAAACCAAGGTCCTATCCGCCACGTACCTCTCTTTATTGGGCCACAAATTGAAACGCTCAGTAACAGATTTCCAGTAGTTTAATGTTCAATCCTAATTGTTACAAATATGTCGCCTTCATGATCGATTGTACACGTACTGCCTATTTGCTGTATCTATTTACCTATAAAAAACTATTTGCTAATAGTTTTTTTTATATAATCAGGCCAGATCCCTTACAGGGTAGGCAGAGAACACCACGTGTTAAATATCTCTAAACTTTCAGACCTAACAAATAGTACAACAAATAGAATTTACTTAGTACTTTATGTTTTCTTTTATGTAACACGTAACATCGCGCCTGTAATTTCCGAAGGGGTAGTCAGAGGAGTGCAGTACACTCTCACATTTCACCAGTCACGTTTACGTCCCTTGGAATACATGGTGAGCCTATTGTCATTCCATTCTTTTATGTGGTATACAATGAAATATTTTGTATTATACAATATAATATTGTGTATATTGTAGGATTCCATGTATTGTTCTCCACAATATAAAAGTATATATATATTAGTGTAAATGGCTGCTGCCTTGACTGTATGACGAGCACATTTGAGCCGCGACTGATGCGTGTGCTCCGTTTGTTGCCGCAGCTGGTAGCGACAGCAATAACAATGTCTTTATTAGCATTTTTGCTTTGTCATTTTACACAGATGATTAATACTTTAAATATGTCAAAATGTCAATAGTTTGTCGCCCGCCTGTTGTTATAAAATGTTTAACTATATCTAGACAGCGTTAAGGTAAACATTTAACGTAACAAAAATAATTGTTGTATCTACATGCTTTATTCGTATGTCCAATAGCGTACGTTTACATACGATACAATTTGTATCCATTGTGCGCAATGTGCCCTAACGTCGGCAGTAACAGATGAGGATTAGCAATGTACAAGGAACACATTAATTAAATAAAATTATATTAAGAACTATGTTATAATTCGCAAATCGTTCCGCAATTAATTTTCATTTGTATACTTTCGTAAGTTATCTTGACATTATCTTGACATTATAAATGTATGCCTTTCTATAGTTATCGAAAATATATTTTATTATGACCACTATTGCCGCATTGCTGTTGTTTGTTGTAGTTTTGGACAACAATAGGTAGGTAATTCGATTTTTCTATCATATCCAATATGGTAGTAACCGATACAGAAGTATAAACTGAGGTACACAACGTTCAGTTCAAACTGTTACTCCCGGGCCTAGTACCTGACCCCTTCTGGGTCAGCATAATTCAATCCCATAAAACCAATATGCTCGCGCCCCTCAGTCACTCTCAGGCAATCATTCTAAAGACGGTTTTTTCCAAATTTAATCTTTTTATAAAAACCCTCCAAGGGCATCTCGCGCAACAGAACGCGTGATATTATAGGTAATATGGCTGTATTGCAAAATTTTATCGCACTCGCAAATTAATGACGCAATAAACACAATTTACGATCTGGATAATTTACAACTAAAGTGTAAACACTAATATCGGCACACGTGATGAGAGCAGCCGCGCATGAAATTACTAATTAGATAGAAATTATGATCCAGGAAACGATAACCTTTAAGTTTACACTGGCTTAGTAGAAGACGCAGCCCTTTGTTTATCACTGCTTGGAAAATTCTCTATTGTTATATATTTTTTTCAACCCATTACAATTCCACTGTTGGGATACGGATCTCTTCTCATATTGAGAGGGTTAAGGCCACGGTCTGCGACACTGGCCAAGTGCGGGTTGGCAGACTACACACACCTTAGAATAGAAAAAAAAAATTCTATTGGCAATAACGAAATCAATTAGGAAAGGCGTCTTTATACAACTATAGTATTTAAATATCACTTGCTAACGGTGAAGGAAAACATCGTGAGGAAACCTGCACACCTTAGAATTTATAAAAAAACTATAATCCTAAGGTGTGAGAAGTCTGCCAACCGGCACTTGGCCAACGTGGCAGACTATGGCCTTAACCTCAAATAAGAGGTCTCAATATGAGAGGAGACCCATATTCCAACACTGGAATTATAATGGGTCGATTATTATTATACAACTATAGTAGGATAGTTCTTTGTCTACAGTCATTCTTCATACGTACATTGGGTATATTGTTAATCTTTTGTATTTTATGAAAAATACTCGAACTACGCATGTGTATTTCTTGTAATAATTAAAATGCGTCACCAATGTAAGGAAAAAAAACGCATTCAAGTCACGTTATGGTAAATGAATGGACAACGAAGAGTCAAAATTCTGTACTACGGCGTCTGGCCAGTTTTGCTTTGAACAGTTATTAGCTTTTAAGTTCACATAAATTGCACGAATTATATATTTAGATGCCAAGTGTTTTATTCGTGTTGTTAGAGTGTCCTTCATATTGAATGAATACACATAGAAACAACAATAATATTGTATTACTGAGCTGTTTTAAATGTCCTGGCCGCCGGCGGGCAGCAACGTCAGCGGTGCGAAAAGTTGTGCCCTGCGATCTCCAACCCACATGCCCAGCGTGGAGATTACGGGCATAAACCCCCCCTTTGGGGGAGGCCTATGTCCAGCAGTAGACTGAAATAGGCTGACGATGATGATGATGAGCTGTTTTAGCCAAAAGTCGTCAAAAATTGTGAGAAAGAAACATTTTCGCTCGATAATTCATGACTTAATTTGTTTTATGAGTATCTACTTCCACATTGATTTTCTTCAACGCAAAGAAAGTTACCTAGGATACGTTACTTCATTCGTATTTTTTATAATAGCCATACCTGAATGATACCTCCGCTGCAGTGAAGATATAGTTAAAGTTGCACATGCTTAGGAAAGAGTCGCGGAAAGCCAGCAGCAATAACAGCAGCAGCTGGTACTTTCCGAAGCTGCCCAGCTCGCTCAAGATGCCGTCCAGATTAAAGCTTTCGTTGCCCCCATACCCCTCTTCCGGCATCTGAAGAAAATATAACGAATGAGTGTACATGGCTTAATAGTGTACTGTAGAGTTGCTATGTCGCATTTCAGTAAGCTTGTTATATTCTCCACGACGGTATAAGTTATAGTTTTACAAGAGTTTGAAGGAGTGGAAATGAAACGATTATTTAAAACTTCTGTTAAATATACCAAGGGCATCATAAAAGGGACATATTTATAATGAAGCCATGGGTGTTGTGTTACACTGTTGGTTTGTTAAATATCAGAATATCATATTATACAAATTATATTTTTCAAACACAATATAACATTTACATTCTTGTCTACTATTCCCCTTTATTCATACGTAATATTTAGTTGTATGTTATTGATAATTTAATTAGATTTCACTAAAGTATCAATTCCGAGAAAGTCCATGACTCTCCTATCTTGACCAAATAGATCAGATACCGACTAATGGAGTAACCATCGTCATGCGTGTATGAAAACAATGATAACTGGAGATAAAACTTTAGGTCTAAGAATTTTGCACTCAGTGCTCTCAGCCTACCCTATAAGGGGACCTTACGTGTTAATAATAATAATAATAATAAAATATTCCATTAACTCACCTTAACTTTGGTGTCTAGCTTGCACATTGTCGCGGCGTGCACTCGCTACCTGCCCGCGGGACGCATTGTCCCTAAAATAATAAACACCGTTACTCATTACTCAGGAAAACTTACGCGCATATGACTGCCGCAACTTTTAACTAAGCATTCATGATTCACGTCCAGTGATTTCTTTTGTTAAGTGTAAGCTGAAGTAAGACGCTTACTAAGTAAGAATGTTAAGTTATTCATCTTAGTTAGTTTCATTCTTGAAAAACAGGCCATTTAATATATCCTGTTATTAAAGTTCTAAAAGTTGAATCTAGTTGTAATCAGTTTTTATATCTTGAACAATACGTTAATATTGCAACTGTAGATACAGGTGTCGAGGAAGGCCAATAAACACACGTTGGCCAAATATATCAAACAATAGCTGATACAGGAGTCAGTAGTTTTTGAAACCGGCGTGCGTAAGTGAAAATAATTACGTATATAGAAGCTCATCACGCTTGGAACAAATAGAAACGCGTCAGGTTTATATGGCACTTAGTGTGGGACTTGCCGTAACGGTTGAATTATATTATTTTTCTATGGATTCGGCAATTCTTACTCGTAACACTTGGTATTTGAAAAGTTTTATATGGTTGCAATGCGATTTTGTGTTTAGTGGGCTATATAATTAACAATGAACTGTTATATTTAAAGTATATAAATATTGTAATGCAGTAATGCAATGATTAATGTGACGAAGGCGAGTGGAAGTGTTTGTTGGTCGGCGGGTCAGGTCGTGATGTTAGAGCTCAGAACGATTATAATTTTAAATCGCTTTACGTAACATGTACAATGTCGGCCGATGCAGAGTTTGCGCATCATCCAGACAATACCTAAAGCCCCTTTGTTGTTGAATATTATTATTATATCATCACGCCAGCTACCTTTGCGGGGTGCGTCTTGGTAAAAAGCATCAAGTGCCCAATGTCTTTATCGTTAGGAAACTGACGAGCTCCTTTTACATTTGTAACTCTGTTCAACAAGCATGCTGGAGACCATGACACTAGAATGTAGACCATGCACGTCAGGTCTTTAAGGATAGATAATTAGAGAATAGGTAATTGGAGCTCTTCACATGATACATGGCGTGACCATGTACATAAAAAGATTATATCGGTCTTTATCCGATATCATCTTCTAATTCCGTTTACATACATAACGTAATTGATACACTACTCCTATAACGATCTGATGGGAATTGGCTGCCATTTTGATAAAGTAAGACAAAAAAATCAGTCCTGTTTTAACAGAAAGTTTATTTGTGTAAGTGTAAAATTTACGTCATTAATGTGAAAAAATGCTTTTGGTCAAATGACCACCATAGGAGTCGTAACACATTTTGTACTCGTTATACGGCGCTTTGATTCGCCCGCAAAATATCTGGCTGCAGATTCGTAATTCTTTGTTCAGAAAAGACTTGCAAGTGTCGTGGTACGGTATGGTAGAGATAAACAAAAACGTTGTGAAGACATTCTATTTCATAGGAACTGTGCCAATCCACATTTGATCAGTGTGACAGAATGTGCCTCAGCCTTTTTAATTTTGACTGACCACTTTCTTCCAACAAAGGACCTATAAAAAGCATATGATGAGTGATTATGATGAAGTTTAAATTGTTTTTTAACCGAACAGTGACAAAGGCTCGATATTATTAAAAATAAAAAAATACTATTTTCTCGTACGAGCAGCATGTACGAAAATTGTTCGTAAATGCTGTACGTTTGTCAATTTTACGGATCAGAAACTGAGCAAACTACTCGGACACTATTTGTAACTTTCGACTTGGTCCGTGCAAATAAATACCTTAAAAATTCTCAAATACTTACATAATTATATATACCTTATAATCTCATGTTGGTAATCCAATAAATAAACAATCGTTCGAACCTTATTTTACTAATAAAAGTAATTTTTCTATTTATTATACATACATATATGTATATTTCACTGTCGCAGACTCTACTTTACTATACAAATATCGATAAAAACAATCGAGCTAGTTGTGAAAATTTAATAGACAGACAGATATAGTGGATTATTCAACAAGTAATAAACATAATATATACCTATATATGATATAAAAAAGATAAAACACAAAACACAAATATCTACAGACCAGACCTTTTTATGAGGCACACATTATAACCACATCAAGTGTGTAAGGATATAGGCGTTTGGCAATCTGTGCTCTCAGCCAACCCCAAAAGAAATCTGAAGCGATGCAATAAAACTGAAAAGTTAATTCAAATTTACGTATGTTATTTGGATATAATGTTGGTAGTTCCGCAAAACATCGCCGGACAATTTGGTTGGTCGACGGCACTCGCCGCTAGGTACGTCTTGCAATCGGAACCGAACCGCTGGTGCGTGGCTAGTTACACAAGATGAATTGCCATTGTACGGGTTCACGTCACGTACACGTAAACAGCGCACCGCACGG
Source organism: Elbella merops (assembly GCA_018244855.1). Taxonomy (NCBI): domain Eukaryota; kingdom Metazoa; phylum Arthropoda; class Insecta; order Lepidoptera; family Hesperiidae; genus Elbella; species Elbella merops. The sequence goes on from DWMG01003903.1 coordinate 6,954, forward strand.
ACGCAATTATATAATAAACTTTATTGTTATCCAATAAAGATAAACATACGAATTCAAAATGTAACCGTATCAGAATTCTTCGAAACCGGAGACCATGTATAAAGACAATGATACATGTAAACGAAACGCGGCAGATGAGGTCTGTAAGAACAGAGGCACTCTGTGCACTCTGTCTACGTCACAAAGGATCCGACGTGTCGATGTAGAATAATAATAATAATAACAACTAAAAAATAAAAAATCTGTCTGAAATAAAGATTATTATTATTAATATTATAACATGTTATAAGGTAACATTGTTAACGGTGGATGCGTACCTCACGAACGCAACTATGTATGTATGAAAGTTTATTGTTATCCGATGACGTCAAATATACGCATTCAAAAATATTATAACATTGTTAATGTTGGAATATAACTGTAACAAACATCGAGTCATCAGCCCACCTGCGTCACCGTCGGCGAACTGTGTCTCACTGTCTTGATACAAATGTGACATAAACTGAAAAGTTGTTATTGAAAAGAAACTGAAAAACAGAGAAGGCTAACTTTACTGGTGTGTGTTCGTTCTTGTTATTAATAACTGCATATTGATATCCTTATACGTAGTTTTGTTTCAGTATAGATCTTAGCATGACAGAAGAAACAATTATCGTATCATCATTTAACTGTTGTCATTACGGCCGCGTTACTTGCTACTGTTATAAAAACGTGCACCCACGATGTCCCTGGCAGTCTGGGATCTTACTTTTATGACTTGATGGGACATCTACATGTGTCTTGAATTCATTTTGATCAACCATATAAGTGTAAACACAGGCGTAGTACACCTTTTGCCGAATATTCCCCAACCCGCACATCTGGACACCTGAATACCTGATGTGTTGAATAACCGATATAATACTTAAGTTATGCGTTACCCTTTTATTATTTATAACTAACTTTAATTAGGTTATACTGGTTTCTTGCCAATAATTGTTTAGATAAAATACAAGTCAATATTCCTATCAAGCTAATACTTTAAATGTACATGTTCTTTATGGGTGGTGCTATTATGTTCGCACGATTATTTTTAATTATTTCAAATGGGCATAATATTTTCTAAGGTGTGTGAAGTCTGCCAACCCGCAAGGCTGCCCCCTTAAAGGCTGGCAACGCACTTGCTGACCCCTGGGTTGCAGGTGTACATGGGCGACGGCAGTCACTTACCATCAGGTGACCCGTTTGCTCGTTTGCCCCCTATTCTATAAAAAAAAAACTTGGCCAGCGTGGCAGACTATGGCCTTAACCCTCTCAATATGCGAGGAGACCCGTATTCCAACAGTGGAATTGTAAAGGGTTGAAAAAATAAATAAAAACGGGTGATATGCGTTGGAATCTTGAGTAAATTGAAAACCTGACATCAGAGAAATCTACTGCCTAACTGTTAAATATCTGCTTCTTAAGTTATACACTGACTGCGACAAATAAAATTGTATGTTCACGCCAGGTCCCTTACGAGCTATGTAGAGAGCACCGAGCTTCAAATATATCTATCCTTAAAGACGCATCCGGCTTCTAGATCCATTACTCCCTTTATAAATGCGCGCTGGTTCCGCAGATTTCTAATTTCCCTATCACCCAGTATCCATCTCGACACCTGCGACCATAAAAAATAGCGTCGTATATCTAAGCAGATTTACAGAGCCTTAATTATATATCCGCGAGCAATTCACATGTGTTTCTTCCAAGCACTTGCTGAGAAAAGGTTTACGGTCACATGTCATGTCACATGCGAAGTTTATCGAGGATTTTCTAAACAATCGGTGTTTAACGTCTTGTTTTTATTGTAAACATGGCGGTTATACCGTGCCCCAGCAAATAGCCGTGCATCAGAGTAGAAAATAAATGAGTTAGTCGTCCAATTATTATGCTCTTGCTGATACCTATACAAAAAATCGTAATGAAAGCAGCATGTACACAGATAGGTAGCGTCGAGTTCTGCGTCCGGAAATATAGTTGAAGAAATGGTACTCAGGTAGTCTGCGAACTGCCATTTTTCGCAACTTGTCCAATGTTCATGTAACGGACCTTTTACTGATGATACCACCATGTCTGGTCATACGAAGACTACCCTTTCAAATAATCAACCCCATTATGCAACATTATTACTATGCCTAATTTGTAAAGCAAATTCGACCTGGTTAAATATGTACCGGCTTAACTCCCTTGTTTTTTCAGACGACCTAAATTTAACAGCAACTATACAGGTACCGTAGAAAGGTTCAACCACCAGAAAGACCGTAAAACCACGCTATCGACTCTCGCAGCGGCCTTGCGAGCGCACTGTGTGTTGAGTAACGTATACGTAATAAACAGTTAAAATGCAATAAAACACCTCACGATACGGACAACGCATGCTTATCTTAAATTGTTTACGTCGCATCAGCCTAACTTAAGTAGATACTTTATTCTGTGCTGTAGATTCTATTTCTAAGTTCTAAAGAAACGTTAATTTTTAGCAATATTAGTACATTTTCTGCACCAGATTAATAACCAAAACTAGTGTTACTAGATAAAGCTTTCTTTGACTTCTAACGGTCTGAATTCTCTGGTTCCGGTTTTGTCTGCTAACTTGCACTTGGCGTGCGTCGCAGATAGGCTTAATCATCACATTTTAAGGGGAGATCCGTGTCCAATAGTGACACTATAGTAGGGTTGATGACGATGATGATGATAACAACGAATTAAAACTGCAGCCAAACTGCAATTTTAAAGATGGTAAGCAGATCTAATGCACACCTTGTATATAGATAGCGTTACGATCTATGGAGAAGGTAAATGTAATCACCGAACAAAATTTGGACGCCTTCAACATGTACAATTAAGTTTGTGACCGGGTATACACAATTTTGGAGAGCGAATTCATTTCTCCAGCTCCTTTCCCACACAGCATTCCTGGACGAACAATAGGTTACCATTCTCATCTGCTAGATATCCCAATTGTCGGTACCAAACGGATTGGTTTCACATTTTTGTCCAGGTAGCCAAGTGGAACACTGTGCGAGCATCTGTATTTCCAGGCACATATCATCTATGGCTTTTTAAATAGGCTTTTTGAATAGGCTTTTCCCAGATATGCGAGCTACATCACACGACGAATTTGCGCCTGCGATCAGGCGAGATCGCAGCCAAACGCTTTCATATAATGAAAAAATATACTACATTAATAATTATATCAGTAGGTTAAAATAAATAAGGCGATTGTATTGAATAGCTCTGTTTGCGCCGACCGTATTTAATTTATCGCAAAACAAATGTAAGAAATGGGTTGTAAATAATCTTATTATTAATTAACCCGTTGGCACACAAATGCGCAGTGTTTTATATTGATACAATGTAGCAGTCGGTTGAACTACCTGCTGCTGCTCGATACGAGGGCGATGCGCACTCTGCTCGTCGGCGATATGATAGTATTTTCTGTCTAAAATAATTTCCTGAGAATCACCATATGTTCAACAATGGAACGCTAAAATAGTACAATATATTAACGAGGATTCGGGCACACGAGCCGACTCACATTTAGCAGTGAATGTGCCCATAGATAGAGCCGAGCAGTCTGCCTGGCACGTCCTTTAAGCCGGATCACAACGATGAAAAGAAATAACCTTGACATTCGAAACTAGTTCTAATCACTTACGCCTATACACTCTACGTAATCTCCACAGATGTTCAACAAAATATTCAAATATTCAACGAAAATTGCATAACTGTTACTAGACTGTGACGCAATCGATGTCGGAATGAGATCCTGGGGAATTTTAGATCACCAGTGATGATGATGATGATGCCATCAACATAACCCGTCTTTGTGTGGTCACCATAAGAAGAAAATTTTTGGCCCTTGAAAAATGAAATATTTAAAAACAATATTGTCAGTCGATTTTAAATTAAACTTGACAATATGAGCGCGATTTCTATAAATTTACTCCTCTCAAGATCATTAAATCCCCCATTAACTCATCTACCGGAATTTCGACATCATCTTCCTAATGTTTGTTATGAAAACAAAAAGTAATACTATGATGAATCCAGCTTATGTCCCTTGGGACATAATAATAGACTCACTCATTATGCCATGGAACGTATAACAGACTAGTGAAAAGTGCGAGTACTACTTAACTCTGCCTTTCGGGGAAATACAGTCTTGATATTATGTTAACGAAATTCATATTAATTTTAATCTAATGAGCGAGTCAAACCAAATAGCAATTTTATTTTGAAGGACGACAAAATATCTCCAAATTGTTATGGTCGACGAAGATCTGCCCTCAAATATTTTTTTACTCTCCTATAGAAAAGTTCCAAATAGTTACTGACATACCAGGCTCGATTATACGAGTATGTATACTTTCCCTGGAAGTCACATCTTTAAGCAGACCTCTCACCTTTCTTTCTTATAATAGAAGCAAAAATAGGAACGACTTAATAT
>DWMG01003904.1:0-11423 GCA_018244855.1 Elbella merops
TGCGAAAAGCTGTGCCCTGCGATCTCCAACCCGCATGCCCAGCGTGAAGATTACGGGCATAAACCCCCTTTTGGGGAGGCCTATGTCCAACAGTGGACTAAGGCTGATGATGATGATGATAATGGTTAATGTAGAGCAACATACTGTGTCATACTTCTTAATTATACTAAGCCGTCGATGGAATTAAGGTGACCTGAAAAATATCCTAATCCAGCAATCGCAGCTCCAAATTTTCGACCACCAAATTTTAATAATAATTTTAATAAAATGTTGGGTCAACTCATTCATAGCCACTAATAACGACCAGACAGTCGATAAAATACATTTATAAATACATACTAATATTATTAGTAATATTGATATTTAATAATATTAGTATTCGAAACAGAAAAAATACTGATGCCCAACAAATAAATATTTAAGCTGGGCGGGAACGGAATCCACAACTTCCATCGTTGTAATCACTTAGACTATACATCGAACTAACAGTCCAGTCCACGGGCTCAGATATTATCACGACGGTTTTCTTTATCATTGTAGCAAATTTCACCGTTTCATCACATATTTTTTTCTTTCCAACGTCCAATTTGTTTGCCTCGGCTTGAAGTGTAGAACACCCGAGTGGAAAGTTAAAGTCAAACTAGTGAGCTATTTTTGATAAGATATGTTAACTTCTATTCATCATCATCATCATCAGCCTATTCCCGTCCACTGCTGGACATAGGCGTTTCCAATGGCACGTCACTGAGCTCGATCTTCAGCTCTTCGCATCCAACCACTGCCAGCCACTTTGCCATGTTAACTTCTATTATCAATATCTGTTTTAAGAATACCTCTGTGTAAGGTTTGTATGTAAATGAAAAAGTGCCACTTACATACCAACCACTTCTCAACAAGTTCCCAGAAATAGTGCAAAGTGACAGCTTGGAACACATCACTAGGCGTTACAAGTAGTACGGATAGATTTTGTAATTTTATCCATGTTGAAAACAATAATATCGTAAAACGTAACGTAGTAAAACGGTCACGTGTTTGTATTTTTTGAACCTTCTTATTTATGAACTTGCTATGTTTGAAATTTCTAATATCTATTCTAATTCTGAAGCTTTTTTTATAAATATTGTTTTTATTATTATTATTATTTTGAAAATTTATAGTGTTAATAATAATGTTTTTTATGAGTAATGAATTGATTATTTAATATAGAATGCAAGTTTAAGTCCTATGTGTGAGGTAAAAATATTTAATTGGTATCGGAATTTCTCCATACATTTTATTTAAGATGTGAGAAGTCTACGACCGAACTTGGCAACTGCCAACTGCACTTGGCCAGCGTGGCAGACTATGGCCTTAACCCTGTCAGTATGAGAGGAGACCCGTATTCCAACAGTGGAATTGTAATGGGTTGAAAAAAAAAAGTACGACTGTGCACTACACCAAAGCGATAAACCCTTACTTTTCTTTCCATTATTAGAGGAAACCCTTGTACTAAAATGGAACAACGCAAAGGTTGATGATAATGTTTATCTATTATTCATCAAAATTCTTTGCCTGGCATACACTAGCCCCTTCCCTTATTTTTATATAAGCATTCATTGGGACTGGCGCCCAGCTTTTATCGAATTCCCTTACCATGTTGTTGAGATAATATTATTTTGAAAGCGTAATGCTCCAATTCGTGTAAGAGACTCACTCGTAGGTGTTCTCAGGGCTGTTAAGATAATGTTAGTACATTTATTATATTGGCATTTTCTGGAGTTGTTCCAAATACTCTTGTATTATTTTGTAGAAATTCCCTAAATTCAAATTCAGTTTAAATTGATTCTTGTTACTATAACTGTTAAATTTTGTAAATTCAAGAAGTCATTGAAATAAAATCTCTACCTTTTCCTAACTGGTTAACATCAGAACCATTACATACAGCAGCAGATTACAGGTTTGTAATATGTTTTACCCCCAGTTATAATTTGTAATTTTATCATGATTTTATTTCGATTTCTTATTTTTCTTAAATATTATCTATTGTCCGGTCCTAATTAAAAATAATTTCTATGTAATTGTATATAAAACTGTATTCCAGTTTACGAAAATACGTCAAACCTGATTATGATCAGATTTCACATACCGCGTAAGATCGGGGATTAACACATTTAAATGTAGGCATTCGCGTATGATTCTTATGTTTATCCTTATAAATTAACAATTCTAGTCTATCAACTACAGTACAATACTAAAATTGTTTGTTTAAGGACGTTTCATCTTTCTTTAATTGTGTAAGTAGGTACAGTTCTGGGAAACAGAAATGTACTTTGGAATTTTATCCAGCGTTTTATCTATCCTCATCAGTTTTTCTATATCTCAAGTAATGTAGTAAGTAATTAATAAAAGGTTTTATTATTAAATAAATAGGCAATGCTGAAAGATTGCTTCTGAGAGTATGATACTCAATGGCCAATGCTTTCATCATTAGATCTATTAGCTCTTTTCCGACTCATCTGCGGTAGAGTGTGGACCTGCGACAAAAACAGTACCTACAACAATAATAGACAGTCATGTAGAATTTTGTTCGTATAAATTTCATTGGCTCGTATTTTAAAATAAGGCGAGCGGACTATATATTCCCTTTTACACGAAATGTTGTATAAAACATTGCTTCACTAAGAACATTACTTTTGCTTTATATATTTCAGCCCTAACGCTAATGTATCAATTTTGCCGCGGGTTCAACGCGTTCTTTGGATTATTCGGGCGTCGTTCGATCAATTCGAATCAAAAAGGTTGAGGTGCCCACATTCGGGTACATGTCCAATACCCTTTTAGGGATCTTTTCGGAATGGCTCCCTTGTTTTTTAGATAAATTCTCATTTGGCCCACGTGTTTACATGTACCTATAATTTGTATTACTTTTATTCTAAAATTTGTAGAATTAATACATATATTTTGTTTACCATTGGGCACGGTTGTATTTGCAATATGGACCGGAAGTACACACTCGTTGAGACCTGCCGTGGTTTTTTCAAAGATGATCTCGGAAATAAAGGATATGCTTCTTAAATGTCCACTCCATTAGAGCGAAGTACCTATATAACTATTTTGCATAACTTGTATACGTGCAAGCGTACATGCGTAAAGGCGTGCGAGCGTACGTGCCAGCGTGCGTATTTGCGCAAGTGCGTATGTGCGTGCGCGCGTGTGTGTCTGTTCGTGTGTGTGGGCGTGAGGACATGCGTGCGTTGTGAGGGTATGAGTGCGTGTGTGCGTGTGTCCGTTTGAAGAGTAATTTGCAAAATCTCCTTCTGCGCACGTAGGTAACACCAGCATTACATTTGATTATAACGGAGAAGTTCAATCAAATCGAATCAACGTACTCATATTGACAGAGAGCAGCCATGTGTAATACGTGAATCGACGTAATCCAAAATGGCAGTAATATTTTTCTTCGGAATAATTCGTGCCTCATGTCAGTTATAGTCATATTAGTATATGCAATTTATTCATATATCATATTTAGATAAAACAGTAACTTTTTTATTTCTTCGGCTGTTGATGGCGATATCAGTTTTGTCATATTCTTTTTTCATCTTATCCTATGAACAGAATTCTTAATCGTATCGATCCGCCGAATTCTGAAAAATCATACAACTCGCCTAAGATATCTTCCAGGCCTTTTATTTAATTGACAACATCAGCTAATGCAATAACTAGACAAACACAAGTTGTAAATCTTGTTAGCTTAGCTTAATAAACCAGCCATGTTACTTTAAGCTGCTATAAGCTGGTTTTAAAAAGCCCGTGATTGCTAACTGCGGTCTGTGTAAAGTTAATTTACAACTAAGTAGTGTAAATCCGAACATCGAACTCCACAACAAAATGTTACTCCCACACAAAATGAAAACCTCAGAAACATAATCAACCAGCTTTGTAACAAAATCCAGTCAGTATTTTATTAAAGATATTAAAATCGAATCTATTATGTGCCCTTGTCAGTCAGTCTTCATCATGAATACACTGTTTCTCAATTTTTTTTTTATATTAATGAAACGGCTTGCGTTAGCGGCCAGCGACTTGCGATTATTAAGCCACGTGTATAACAAGCTGACGTATTAACTTAATGCTGTCAAGTATGAATAGATCTTAAACTTTAAATGATTGTTGTTAATAATTACACAAGCATTCTGAAAACTTAAAGGGATGGTTAAAAACTAAATGTTATAAAGAGATAGGCTCGCAATCTGGCCTCATATTTATCAAACATAAACACGACTGCTGATCGAGAGGTCCTTGGTTCGAGCGCTGATCTGGTTAGTATCCTAAGAAATGAATCGCGGAAGGTATCTTTAGTTATTTATTATCAAAACAGCGTGTTTTTGAATACCTTTGAACGTGATAGTCTAATACAAATATTACTTGCTACATGTTCATTTACTAATCACCACAAAAAGTTACCATTGCCATCAACCATCTATTAACACCGTCATAAGGGTGTCTAGCTGCGGTTTCAGTCTGCACACGGGTCTAGTGACGCATGCCGCTAGTAACGCAAGCCGCAGCGCTCACCAGGTCTGACATAACAAGACATTTTGATTCATAAATCATGGAGGGTTGGAGAAAACGATCTATTATACGGAGTTAAGGTGGGGGTAATATCCTAATATTAGAATTACCGGAGCGGTAAACATATTTCCACGTGAGCGAATGAAAAGGATTTTCTTGGAACTTTTTATATATAAATAAAGTAACATCAAAGAAAAGTCGGTAGAACAGTTAATCTAGCCGCTGAATGTAATATTTTATCTCGTGGATATAATAAATCCCTTAACAAGATCACTGATCAGAGTAAAAAATTGTTTTTTAACGTAATAATGATTATATCATAAATTATGACAGATTCTATAAAAACATTAGTGATTTCTATAAAATCTGCTTCTTTAAGAAATATGACGTGCAATTATCTTACTGAGATAAAATTACAGAGAGGACCTGTGTGCTTGAGTTCTACTGAACTGTATCATTTCACATGAGATCAAGAAACTTTCTTGACGCTGACTGCAACCTTCACTAATTGGGGAGGCACTCAAGACAACAAAAGTGTATTTCAATATTCTAACAGAAATTTAATATGGTATTTCTATTTATTCCCTGTGTGATCATTAATATTTTTTATGATTGTAACATAAAATAACATCGCGCCTGTATTTGCCCAAACGGTATGCAGAGAAGTATGATACGTTGTCGCGTTTCACCAGTTATGCTATGCGTCTCACAGTGAAATAGAGGACGAACCTATTTTTAAATATCGGGCAGGCTCCGTGCTGTTTACTTGGAATTTCAAGTTACAAAAACCCAATAATACTTCACCAGACCAGAGCTCAAATCCAGGGCCTCTCGATCAGCAGTCTCGCTTTAAGCCATGCGGCCGACGAACAGGCAAAAATATTTTCTAAACACTAAATATACCTAATACATCCACTATCTAACTATTCTCTTACAATCCATCTACCAAACAAAATCCATTTCATACAGCTATAATTACAAACAATATCCCTCCCCTAGACGTCAATATTGAAGTGTTAAACGATTTGATACGAAAAACAATTCTACCGTACCTAACGTTGTTTATACGAGTGAAATATCGCAAAGCTATTGCACGCTACACACACATAGCAGTCACAAAAATCGTATCAGAACACGCGTCCAATCTCCGATGCAAATTGGATACATTTTTCGACAGTTGACGGCGCAAAAGGAATGCGAATGATTGTTGCCTCCAACGGCAAAAACCAATAGAGGTTCAGACTTTTACAAATAGCGGCGAACAGTGGAAAATAATTGGAATATTTCAGTGGTGGAATATTTTGAGAACGACGAATTTAATTTCAGAATTACAATGGTGAAAATATAATGCGATTCCTATAATAATGTAATATAAAAGTATGATGAAGACGAATAAAAGTAAGAATACAGATATTTCAAATTTATACGGAACAACCAAACAAGGAGACATGAATAATATTAAATTTATATTATAAATAAAATATAGTCTTTTATAAACTTAATTATGAACTGTTACAGTATAATTCGACTTGAACACTGTTACATTAACACATACAAGTACGTGTGTGCAAAACCGCTGGATACGAAAATTTCAGCAAAAATATGAATTGCAATCCGGTCACGCTCGGACACAAAGCCTTTAATGCTGTATACGACATAGTTATGTTCTCCCTTGTGGAATTCTCACCGAAAAAAGGACTGGCGGTCTTTTTGACCATCGCCCGGACTGCGTAAAGTCGGGAACACATGAACGAATAATTAAAACCTTTGCGTGTACGTACATATGTACGTAAATTTATAACCAAACTTTGCCAAACTTAAACTAAACTATGTTATTTGGGTTTTTGTAATAACGATGAATACGATTCAATGAACACTAGAATTTTTATAATTCAGTCGCATAATTAACAAATGATAAATTGAATTTCCATTATTAAATTAATACATTCTCCGTAGTTATCCTATAATATTATATATTTTCTATCATCATCTATGTCTCCGTCAAGTCAACATAACAATTATAAAATAATTTAATACCAATTTTCTCGTTCCGTAGTAAAACATTATACTTAGTTTTATCTTAATTTTTAACTAACTTTTCATAGCGCAACATTTAAAGCATACTATAACCCTTTATCCTTTACCCTTAAACGACATGATTTTTGTCGGACTGTCTAAGTAAAATCCTTATAAATACTCACATTCGTATAGAAGGAACTGGTCTATTTGATCCTAAAAACAGCAAAGATTTGGCGCCAACAAATTACAGTACCTACCGTAATCAATGCAATGTCTGTTCAATATTAAAAGTTACGCGTTGGTGTTCAGAGCTTTTTATCTAACGTTGGATATTAAACAACTGATACCAATAAATGCAAAGTGATTGACGAGCCATGATGTGACATGGAAACATTACTGAAATGTATCCAAGAACTATTCAAGTGTTCTGCTTCTTACAATCCGTCTGTGTCTGCTGTTTCATTGTCAGGATCCCTGACACAATTGCGAGCTATCTTTACAGATAGCCTTGCAGATAGACAGACTTATATTTGCAAATACCTAGTTATGAAAAGAAAGATTACGAGCTCAGGGTTAGGAGCCATTTAAGCAATATTTGAAACATGAATATTGAACTTTAATAACCTTTTGATCCTTATTTATGAAGGCGGCAACAAACCTAGCGAAATGAAGGTACGAAATTAGTGTCTTTTTTATCAATGCAAAGCTACATTTATCATATAATTTATGATTATTGTTTATATTTTGTATTCATCATCATTATCATCAGCCTGCTCCCGTCCACAGTTGGACATAAGCCTCTCCGCACGCACGTAATAATCTAATAATAAACAAATAAAGGACTAGCAATGTCATCTTACAGAATATGTTATGAGTAGATAATATTCAAATATGTGCCAGCCACAGTGTGTTCCCACCTCAACTCGACTACTTATGCGAAAAATCTCAACAATACAAAGTTTTGCATTCCCGATGAGGACTTTTTCGCTTGAACGCTGAAACTCCTAAAGTTTTTTATTAAAAATACGCTTGAATTTTTCAACGTATATAAACCCTTCATTTGCCGCCCCAAAAGAGAGAATCCCATCTGTTTTGGTGTCGCAAAACAAAATGTTCATAATTATTGTGCTCTTTATGTCATTCTTTATGCTGTGTTTATGCTCTGTTTGAGAAGATTTTAAATTGAACAATTGCAAAAAATAGATTAAAAATTGATCGATCGATCGTTTTATCAATTGTTCGATTATACAACCGATTGATCGATTGCTCGTCTGATAAATTGATTGAGGAATTAACAATCAATCAATGAATTGCATGAACGAATCCTCAGGGATTACAGGCATGATACTACGTTTGAAAGATAGGTATTACTGCTATATTTCAAATTTCCATATGTTGGCTTGTGGCTGTCTAGTTACCACACTGTCTGGACTGTGGCTATGTTGCCATCAGATCGCTGTGAAAACTGTCCCAAAATATATTATATGGTTAACTATTACATTATAGACAGCAAGAAATTTTATAGGTAGTGTTCTGACGAATTATTTATCATCCAAATAGAATTCAATCAAATAAAGCGCGATATTAAACATATTTTGTTTTCAAATAGTATTATACAATCTGTAACATAACATCACGTCTGCATTAAAGCGAAGAGTTAGGCTGAGGAGTGTCGTGCTCCTACAATCTATTAGTTGTTCTATGTTCCATGGAATAGAGAGTTAGCCTATTGCGATACATAGAGAACGAACCAGACTCCGAAGTACTATTAAGAATTCCCTATTTTTCAAATAAAACCCGTTGTAAGGCATGTGAAACACAGGCAATACTAAATCAGCAACATTTTATCACCAACACGTATTGCTAAGTATGTGTATATGTGTGCAACAAATTTACTGCAATTCCTGCTCCGGCCACAAGCGCATACACCGCATATTGGCACTTGCGAGCACTTACATGGCCCGTATGTGGTACTGACTACACTCGCCTAATAGTACGCGGAGCATATCAGTGGGATTACACTTTGGGACAGATAAAAGTATAAAGTGAATAAATGTATATACATACATATCTGCATGCCAAGTCGGAATAGTCAGAGATAAAAAACTTAATAAAATTGTTAATTGTGACTAAACTAAATAAAATTGAATCACCTTGCCTAAACGACTAAAATGAAAAAAACGCCTTTGCAACATTTAAATCTGAGTCTTTACAATACTAACTATTACAAGGAAAAGTAGAAATTTGGGTATATTAGTCTACTATGATTTTATTTTGGATTCACCCCCTGTATAGAAACGTTTCGTTAACGAGGACGGAAAAGAACAATATCATTTTAATGTTCGAGAAAACCACATTATCGAGGCGATACATACCTTTGTTCAAACCACGACTCTGCGAAACTTTTAATGCAGCGTTATATTTCTTAAATATTTCGGGGCATAATGATTCTCAATCGACAATTACAGATTTATGTTTGATAAACGTTTTTGTAGGTAATTATAAAATATTTATCGTTATGTCTTCATTTCGATTTGTTTGTAAATTCTATATGTAATGCCTGTGAAAAGGCTGTTATTATAGGAGAAAAATGATCAGTTCTTAATTCGTTAATTATTTATCTGTAAAAGTTGTGATAATATATAATTTTGTGGATAAACTTTACATTGCTCTGTTTAATAACAGACGACAGCTACTGAGGAAAACAATTATCATTATTACTGCAACTAATATTTGCGGGGACGTCGATTGAGCTTAGTAAAGAAAGAGTTAAATGAATTGAACACGACCCTACTATGTTCGATAAAGTTCGACCCTACTATTTAACAGATTAATCTTAAACATGAATGAAGTAAAAATATGAAAGAATAACAAACATAATCAGTTTAGTATAATAAATAAAAATAAATAATAAATTATAGTAAATAAATAAAATAAAAAAATTAAAATAAAATAAATAAAATTAATTCTGTAGTTTAATAAATAAAAACAGTAATTCGCAAAGATTACACATAACTGTGTCCTCAGGTACACAGCTCATTGTGCAACGGTTTTCGAAAATCGTCTTTCCGTTCCAAATAGGCCAACGAGGTTAACCAATGACGTAGAAAATGTGTTTCGCTGTATGAATTAAACGTCGGCTATGCAAGCTGTTACTTAATTAACTTCTCTTCCTATTGTAATAACTGTGGAGCGTGGTTCCTCACTTCCCTGCCAATAGAGCGTAGTTCCTCACAATTGTTAATAAATAATTAGTAAACAATAATAAAATAACAAATAAATATTAGTAAAATAATAAATAAATAATAATAAAATAATAAATGCTTAAAATTATTTTTATCTTAGTTTTTATGAATCGAGCATACAGTCTGAGGTTACAAATGACAATTAATAATATTTATATTTGTGCAGACACTTTTTTGTAGAAATAATGAGAATATACCATAGATCTATAAACTAACGTTGTAACGAAAATAGAGTCAAAAGGGGTTAGGTTTTATCCTCTTGGAGTGATTGGTGACCACAGCGCCACAGCTTTGTAGGGCCCTAATTTGAGACCCTACTTAATTTGGCAACGTTATAAGACACGTAGTCGTAAATATCTGTTGGTGGCAAGTTTCTCGAGCGTCTCTAAGCTTGGAACAGCAGTTTTGCAATGGTAATGTTAGGATTATTCAGAGCACACCTTTCGCCTTCAATATCATTACAATTCAGTCCAAGATTGTGTTCTCGTTTTGCCTCACTCTCGACATACCTTCGATAGCTCAGTTGGTAGAGCGGTGGACTGTAGCCGGTTGAGATTGGAATCCATAGGTCGCTGGTTCAAATCCGGCTCGAAGGAATATATTTTTATAGTATTATTACTAAGTTACTTTGTTGAATGTTTAAACAAATATACGTATTAATTATTAATAATTTGTGTGAAAATATTTTACAACATAAAAAACTTAGCTAGGCCAATACAGTCTTTGTTACAATTTATTGGTCTTATAATTCAAAATAATGATTTCGTTTACAGAGTAAGCTAGCTAAAATTATTTTTCATATAGTATAATGCGATAATATTCTTGACTATATTTGATGCTAACAATAATAAGTTTATCTTACGTACTAAATAATAAGAGGTTGTACCTATTACCCCTCTATCTATTTCCCTCGTGTTCTCTGCCTACCCCTATGTTTGTATTAGGGATGTTACGATTGTCAAGTTTGTATGTATGTCGCACCTTTTAAATAAATTGTGATATAAAAGAATCGCAGAGCATACCGACCAGTACGGTTCAGTCCGATGCTGAGCCTCACTTATACCCCTCTCCACTGTCCCGTAATTTCTAAACCCGGTGAAGCTTTGAAAGCCAATAGGATCAAGAGCACATAGACAATCAGAAAAAAAAGTTTTTTTTTGTAATTGTTACAACCAACACTCAAGACAACCATAGACTCGAATTTAGTCCGTTCATTTTGTATTGTTTTGTTAATTATACGCCTGCTAACACAACTAAATTAATATACTATTAATTAACAACTAAACTTCTTGAAGTGTACCAATTGCCCTTAGGTATAGATGTAAAGGATTCCTTAATTTTGATATCAGAGAAATAATCGGTCATTTTGTTTTAACTTCGAAAGTAAACAATTATTACTATTTCTGTAAAATAAATATCTATCCATCAAATGGTTATTATTATCATATTTCATTACTTGTTTTAGATTACACCAATCTCTTCGAAATGGAAGCAAGCAATAGAGAAGCGAATAGAAGAGGAAAGAAGAATGACGATGCTAGCAGTGGCGCAGGGTGCTAGACTAAATCCGGGGCAATTCTGGAACTTGCCTGGAACGTTTTTGTT
>DWMG01003905.1:0-11422 GCA_018244855.1 Elbella merops
GACTATGGCCTTAACCCTCTCATTGTGAGGGGAGACCCGTATTCCAACAGTGGAATTATAATGGGTTGAAAAAAAAATATATTGTTCAGTTGCTATAGAAATAAAAAGTGTATCAAGTCATTCCAAAAAAAAAAGCTTTATATACTTAATGTTATAACAAAGTCAGTATGGAATTGATTGTTAACAGTGGTTCTATTTTTCTGTCTGCGTGCACTTCTTGCAACTATCCACATTTGCGAAAATAAAGATACTTTTTTATTCATTGTTTTTAGGGGTTCGTTATAGAATTATTCTAATAATAGTAAAAGAGGCATAAATTGTAACAGTTGCAAACACTGTAATCCATTAAATATTATTTCTTCTACTTAATTATCTTTTTACTGTTCTCGCAATAATACAGTGTACAGAACACCAGCAGTACATTGATCTGACCCGCGTCATTTCTGATAGGTGTCAAATTTGTCTAGTCTACCGTAGATGTAGCATTATTTAATTATACATATATTCGCTAAATGAAAATGAAAAAAGGCCCGACCAGTGTCAGTGGATAGTAACAAAAAGATATTCATAAAATTCATTGTACTTCCAAGTATTCGCTCCCTTTTTGGCGGGTCCATTTTTACAAAATTGATCGTTGACAATTGTGGGTTCCATTCTCACCGAGGAGAAATATTTGTGTGTTTGATAAATATACATCTTCGTCTGCGTGTACAATAATTCATTTAATTGTTTTTTCTCCTGCATAATTAATTATATTTTATAGGATATAAATTACGTACAAACACAAGCTACAAATCATTCGGCCGGGAATGAGTGAACGGTGAACGAAAAACATATCATTAGAGCAATAATGATTCAGATCACGTTAGGAATCGCTTAACTTCGATCTCAAATTAATATCCTCTGCTCCGAGCTCTACATAGACATATTGTGAGCGCCGGCAGAGTTCAGATAAATTGCATTACAATCAGCGGAAACATTCATTGCGTTTCGTTCATTCAAACAAAGCACGTTCTATCACGACGAACGATGCAAATAGTTTCATTGGCTATAAAAATCATAACTATTCACTGTGGTGAATTATAGTTACCGCTATACTTAGGATACTACGGTCGATTTCAACACACTAGTTTTTGTCTAGCACCATTTGCTGTTTTTGAATGTTAAAATTATATATGCGTGTTTAGAAATTATTTACGTGTGTTTTTCAGGTGGCTGGTCACCATAGCTCATGTGTTGTTACATTTAAGGTTAAATAAAACACTGTCACTAAATAATACGTTGATGTACTATACCTAATTGAAAAGTGTGATATTGGCCGTTCAATCGAAGCCGATAAGACGTCGCCCTGACAGGTTTGCCATTTATCCAGATTTCTCCCGCCTGGAGAATGTTCGAGTAGAACTTTCATGTAAGAAAATACACGAGCATCTACAGCTATAATTGAATTTGTGAGATAAAAGGAATAAATTAAGGTTATGTTCAGATTATATTCTCGGAAAACCTGGATTTTCGCGTTCCTAGTCTAACCCTACATAATCCTACATCCAGAAAAGTATTGAACGTAAATGATAAATATACAACGTGAAACGAATGCAGAGTGTGCGCCTAATGTACTAACACAAAATATATAAAGGTATGAGGAGGAGATCGTTTGAAGTTGTGGATGAGACAGGATGTTTGACTAAATGAAGGCGGACGGTGAGCTTAGACAAATTTAAAAATAAAACTGTCGGTGAACTTGGATGTATTGAAGGAAGATGGATTTTGGACATTTTTAAATAGTATTTTAAATACGTAATATCATACCCGTATCTCCTCGAAGTTGTAGGCAGAAAAGTGTAGTACACTTCCATATTTCATTAGTTAGGTTTTCCTTTCACCATGGTATAGAAGTCACGAAGTTTTAATAATCACGATATCATTTAATCCACACGAACAGTTATAATTCGATGTTGCATTTATCATGACAATCGACCTTTCGGCAGATGATAAATTATCTCTCCATTACAGTATAATTTAGTATCTGTCGATTCCGGCGCACTGGATAAAACAAGTCACGATTTTATTTGTTGAGTCATCGTTATTCTCTTAGAATTGATGGTCCTGAAAAATGGATTGAATATGTATGTTTATATTATAGATATGTATGTTTATATTATATTTTATGTATATTATATATATATTTTGGTGATAAAATCCGAAACGGTGAAATCCGTAGACGAACCAAGGTCACTGACATACCTCTCAAAATTAGTAAGTTGAAGTGGCTATTAGCACTGACCGACAACCGACGGGGAAGAAAGGTCATCGAGTGGCGACCACGTCTCGGTAAAAGAGCGTAAGTCGCCCTCCTACCAGATGGTCTGACGACCTGAAGAAGACAGCGGGAAGCTACGGATTCGGAAGGCCCAGGATCGGAAGGAGTGGCGCCAATTAGGGAAGGCTATGTCCAGCAGTGGACATCTAGAGACTTACGATATTACGATATATATTACCAAGCAGATCATTCTATTTTGGATGCATACATTGAATTTGGACTTATTGGCTGTTCCCTTCATTGACTTATCTGAATGATCTGGAATAAGATTTTTCGAATGTCGATTTTAGCAAATAAGTAGACTTCGTGGTTTCGAATGTCTCGCTATTATGTTTCTCTTAAGAAACACGTACTTACATATATCTAATAATCTGTGGTACTGCTGAGTACTATCTATATACATAAAATTCTAGTGTTGACTGGTTTATCTATCAATAGTTTTATTTGATTCTAAATGTATTTAATGTGTCGCCACTGAAATGAGTACATTGTTACAGTTCAAAACCAATAACTCGTCATGGAAGTACTGATGAAATTCTCACAAGCATTCAGAACGGAAACTACTGGAGGAACAGTACAAAACCTGACATTATCCCAGCAACATCCATCGATAACGATATGTCTACATCGACCTTAGACCTGCCTAAAGTCAGGAGGAGATCTCGAAGGAACCGTCCGGCTACGTCATACGGCTTTCCAGAAATTTCCATTACAAGCCAATCAGACTCTAAAACTATAAGACGGAAGTATCATACGTTAAAGAGTTTGGTGTACACGGAGCCGGTGGAAAGTATTAAGGAGTTACGAGAGAGACCGCGTTCTGCTGGGTCAACAGTGAGAAACAAAGAAGTGCTGAGTAGACCTAGCATATTAGAGACATTGGATTTCATAAACAGCGTAAAAGATGCATTGTGTGGTTAGTCCAGTTTTATTACCTGTTTTAACAAATTCACATATAATTTTGTATTGTATTTCCCTCTGTAGACGTAAACTTGTTTCTATGATAAAGTAGAGAATCAATGAAATCGTTACATATCTAGCAATGTATGTATTTGTTATAGTTGATGAATCCGGAACCTCTGATGTGGAAGACACGGCCTGGTCTGCGGATGACGAATGGCTTGTGGGACAAACGGCTCCATTGAACTTGTTAGTTGTGCGTTCAGGTGGACATAATCTACACCTGGCTTTGGGGGATTTAGTCTTGGCTCTATTGCATCGGGGAAGATTTACTGTGAGTATAGCATTTTCCTTGGAATTGAAAAATTCTGGGATAAAACCGTTACCAGAAATAGACGAGACGTTAAGCAAATGGCTTTAATCTTTTTTGAACAAAAAAATATTAATTAGTTTATTGCCAGAGAGATCATATAATCAGAGAAATATTGGAGTATGCTGCTGTTCTTTAGAATCCACTGTTATGTGAGCCTTCTTTTATTTACAATATAATGTTATGCGTTATTCTACAAATATATCTGTGCATAATTGGGCACCACTTAGAGATTATTATTTTGAAATGTAGTATATATGTATGTAGATTTGGTATATAAAGAGTACTTACGATTTAAGTAATGGCTTTTATCTTTATGATATTCCAGATATTGCAAGAGCTATGCTCGCGGTTGGGCGATCCCCGTGAGGGTGCGTTATTTGCCCTCCACCGCCTGGCACGCGCCGCCCGCTCGCGCAGCAGCGAGCGCTCCACTAAGTGGGTATTGGGAATTTTGGCAGCGATGTTTGGGTACCCATCTCACTTCCCCATGGGGAATGTGCGGTGTAACCTCTTTACAACTTCCACTTTGAATTACTTACTTTTATTACTTTTTCTAATACAGTTGCGGTATTTTCAAATGATATTGTTGTAACTTTTCACAATAATCAAATATACTAGGGCTTCAGTTGTTGATTCATGAGATAGCATTGAAGAACATTTGTCAATATAAATTTTGTAGTAAATGCCTATGAGTCGAATTAATAATGATGGTTATTGAGAGTGTATTTCTGTAACATCTAGCTCATGGAAGCTGCCAGAAATGGAAGGGACCGAGAAAGAAGCTCCACAGAAGTATAAACCGAGGCCTGCGGATTACACGTCTGGCGATGAAGCACCGCAGCCTCCACCTCTACCCCGACATGTAAGCAGAGATCGACAGGTAAATAATGTCCATATTAATATTATGTATAAATATCTACAGTAACTATTTCTGCTATTCAACTACCCATGCATTCTTCTTTACGTCTTAAAAGTGCTTCGCGTAGTTATTTCGATCATTGGTCCAATTTGTTATAATCATAAAAGTTTCAATTTGATTGGTTAAATCATGATAATTAATCATGCAAATAATCCACTTCTTAAAACAGGTTAAAGCACACGGCGAATATATGCCACCGAAACGTCTCCAAGAACTAGAGCTACATCTCAACCACTTAGAACAAGTGAAATCTCGCTTAACATTGAGCCAGAACTTAAATCAACCGGTCCAAGACTGTACGGGAATCATAAACCCCGTTTATGACATTAAAATCCCGAAGGACAAATTCAGTGTAAAGAGAACAAAATCTTTAGGCAGGACTTTCAGTTCTAGAAATCTAGGGCTTGAAATCACTAGGTATAATTTAACTTTAGGTTATAAAAGTGGGAAGAAAACGAATGATGTGGTCACTGCGATGAGCAATACAACAGGAGAAACTGGCTTGGATTTGAAAAGCAACTTCTATCAAAGATACAGTTCGGAAAATATTGTTGGTGACTCGTACAGGACTACGAGGGCTACTATTGATTGACTGAATCAATTTTATCTGATCGATTTATTAAATTTTAATTTAACTCATTCAAGAAACTTATATCGATTTAATAAAGAGAGTTTCTTTGATTTATTCGTATTTGTTTGATTGATTGATTCTATTTAATAATCATTACCATTGATAGAATCAAGATGGTAATTAGAAGTTTTGTTTTTTCGAGCAATTATGTGGCATATTAAAACAAGGCCATTGAAAGCACGTTTAGCCGAATTGGCACTAAAGTTGTTCCTGTAGCATTGTCTGCCTTATCGGGTTTATTGCGTTGAAAATTATGCTTAAGTAATTGTACGAGTTTTAGTAACAAAATTTTTAGTGCAAATGTATATATAATGTATTAATGATACATATAAAATGGTTATAATAGTTATTAGTTACGTTGTATATTAAAATAGTTGTTGATATTTAAAATATAGTTAATCATGTTTAACGGTTGCCTTGTTTTAAATAAATGAATTAACGTCAGCATTGAATTTTATTTCTTTCCTCTAAATCAAACTGAAATTGATTTTTTCCCTCATTATAAGGTGTATTTACTTAAATAACATCATACATTGTTATAGTGGTCATTGATTTTAGAGTGCCTGAGGCGTTAGTAGCCTGGGAGAAATAAGCCGGAGAAAGATCCCTGTACCCTTTTTTCATAAAAAGAGCGGTTTATTTTATTGTTTTCTCGATGTATAACCCTAAAGTATAAAGAAGAAAAAGTTGAAAGTATATGATAGAGAACAACATAGCGGGTAAATTAAATAAAAAAGCATTATTAACACTTAATGGACAGGCCCATTAGATATACGGTTTTCCATTCCGACTTTCTGGACGGGCCCCGTGGACCTTTGTTTTGCATGAATTTTTAGTATGTTGTATTTAGGGTCTTCTTTTATGCGTACTGTAATTTTTTACGCCCTTATTTATAGTAGTATTAATAATAGCATCGAAAACAAAACAACAGTGAGGAAGGAAGTCAGAATGGAAAAACATAAATCTACGGGGCCCACCCGTTAAGTGTTAATGAATTAATTGTATATACATAAATTTAATATAAAATACATATAAATTAAACAAAAAAGCATTCAAATTAAATTAAAAAAAATATATATTCAGTAAAGGGGAACATAATTTGTGGATTTGTTGGGTGAAGAATGCATTCTGGAATGACTTTCAAGACGAACAATTTTGCAAACTGTATCACTTTAGTACCCAATATGATTATCATCGTCATCATCTTGAAGGTGATAATCAATTTTCTTATCGTTCCTCTAATGGGCACGAGGCTCCAGTTTAGAAACCCAATATGTTGCAAATGCTCAAGTTATTTATTTCTCGTTTGAGATCAAGCAGAAGTATTCGTAGACGCGGAGAGAAACGGGTAGTGCTATCTACGTTACTATTGTAAATAATTCATACCGTTTTAGATTTATTGCTTATTTATGTAAATGGCTGTCAATAAAATGTTTTATGGGCCGATACGAGAGGTATCCTTGTGAACGGCTATGTCGTTACATGTACCGCCTGGGTAGACGGTCGGAGTATTGTGTACTGTTCCGGAATGTCAGTTATTGGATTACAGGGACGACTACAATCTTATATTATTATTATTATTTCTCTGTTAATGCTTGAGCCAATATTTTTGTCAATGTTTTTCATCGAAGTGACTGTTATAACCCTTTCTATGTTCCATTGTCGAGCCCATGTTTTTTTTCTGTAATAACTAAATAATTAACACGATTTATTTTTTAATATGTTTTACTAAACCCTCTCAATATGAGTGGAGACCCATATTACAACAGTGGAATTATAATGGGTCAATTATTATTTTTTTATTATTTTACTAAACTACGTTGCGGAATTTGATGGATGCGGGTGCCCAAGGTGACAGAGACTCGCCTATCTTGACCATCCGGGTTAGTGGGTAAGGATGTGGTGTCAAGATATAATAATACCAAAATTACTTAGGTATCTGCATTTCGAAAATGCGAGCCGACTGATTGCTTAGTAACACATGTGCTCTCGAAACTCGAGTGAGCGAGACAGGCATGATTTTTGATTTTCGATTTTTAAATAGCCAATGTTTTTGTTAATTTTTAATTGCTTGATGCCATTTTGTTTATATTTATAAATATTGGAAGATATTTTTTGTGCACATTTTTTATCCTATATCTATTATTGTGCCAGAAAGAGCGCTAAATGTTGCAAAGTGACTTCTTAATGAATTAAATTCACAGCACGTTGGAGATAAAGGAGTGTCGAATGAAACGTCAATCATTGACGGTTTTGTATTAGTTTTTATCACAACAAATTGAAAATAAATTTGCTCGTGTCTAATTACTAAGATTATGAGTGTAGCCCTCGAACACAGAAGTCCAATTTTATTCTCTTAGAAACCACAGAGAGTTTCAATCGACAAGGTGGGGCAGATTCGATGAACTTTAGATGTGTCAAAAGCAGCTGGATTCACTTTTATCAATACATTTCTCAATGACCCCATTTGGTACAAATATCAACATAACATTCTGTTACGGACAGGGTTCCGGATTCGATTTCCGGGAGGGATATTTGATTGACATGCTCGTACTTTAGTTATCTGTTCTGGATTTGGGTGTTTGTTGTACGTTGGGTTATCTTGTGTTTATAAGTACAAAAATCTTTATATACAAATAAACTTAAATATTTATTTAGCTCCTATTTTAAAATAAACGAATATTTTACCCTTATAATTCAGCGAGGTAATGCTGCCAGTGTTTAGGGAACCATGCCTCAAAAGGATATTTTTAATGAACTTTTTTTTTTATAAATATTCATCGACCCATTATAATTCCACTGTTGGAATACGGGTCTCCTCTCATATTGAGAGGGTTAAGACCATAGTCTGCCACGCTGGCCAAGTGCGCGTTGGCAGACATGATGATAATGCATTGACGAAATATTAACAAATTTTGATTGCGATATTTTGCGCATTGTTCACATGTTTATCCTATTATTGTGTTACTTCCTTATTATTGTAATACTCGTAAGTAAGTTATATTTTGATACCCGTGAAATCTAAATAATATATGTGGGTAGTTAAAGAATTGGTTGTGCGGTGTCGCTTTGGCGTCTCATCTGACAGGCTTTCGGTTTTCGATTATCATCGTCACTACTTGTGGAGCATGACAGACGAAAGAAATAACCTTTCGCTGTGGTAGTAATTCGAAGAAGCAGCAATAGTCTAGTGGCTTACAATTTTGCCTTTCAAGCCGGGGGTTATACGGGTACGTATAAAAATGCGCGCTTCTGTTAGTCTGTTTCTATAGATATAAAATGAAAATAAATATCAGATTACATATAGCCGAGTAGCTTAGTAATGATCATTTTACCTAAAAGTAATACTAATATCGATTTTACTATTCGATGATTCGTAATATTGTAAACTATTTACTTAAAAGCAACACCATAACACACTTAAATGCCAACTTTAGCTACACGACAACTTTCATATTCCACAGCGTCTTTATATCTCGTGTAAAAGAGCGTTCAAGCTCATTGAAGATTTTATCGCGTGAAGCATCAGTAAAGATTCGTTTGCCGCATTTGCACTTTCAGGTGGCATGCATATTCATATTGGAAAACGCGACAGGAGTATTGCATTCTTTTGTTATTGAATTCAGACGTTTTGTTCCATAGTCTGTCGTGAAATTTCATATGTTGCTACCCGAGCTGAAGATAGATATAATAACAGTTGTGGTACTTTTGCGTCTATTATTTCGGTGGGGCCACTGGTTTTGAATGTTTTAAAATAGATTGAATGAATATACGAAAATAGAATAAATATACAGTTTGATGTTTTCCTGTCGTTTGATTAGTTTTTCAGTCTCTTAAATCTCATTTTTAGTAGTGGTCATCTGAAATAAAGTTAGGTTTTTTTATGATTAAAAGTTCATAAGTTGTCCACAGGTTGCAAATAATAACGACGTTCTAATTCTAAAAGTTTTAATGACCTTAAGAATTAACGTTCGAGGTGTTCTAAATTCAACAGCTCACACTGAAGTCAGAAAAATACATATTATAAAAAATATTTGATATGCCGTGATACGTTATAATTTAATGTAAGAATCAAAATACACCAATGAATACATATTTAACACACATGTGATTAAATAGTGCTTGCTGAGTTGTATTAACAAATGAGTTTCTGTTGACAAGGCTGTGTTCTTGTTTAACGTAGCTAGTAGTAGAGCCGTAGCCACGTAGCTGTA
The DNA here is from genome assembly GCA_018244855.1 of Elbella merops. Lineage (NCBI taxonomy): Eukaryota > Metazoa > Arthropoda > Insecta > Lepidoptera > Hesperiidae > Elbella > Elbella merops. The sequence continues at coordinate 9,358 of DWMG01003905.1, forward strand.
GAGTCGTAGGCTTTGGCTACACAGAATGGTGTGTCTTAGAATTTATTACTGTCGACTATCGCCAATACTACATGTACATATACGCTTGCCATCTCAGTTGTTTGCATCTGTAATGGAGTCGATTTATAAAGGCGTATAGCGAATTATAAAGGAAAATTGTACGATATATCCAAGAACATACTAATATAAAAAATGTTTTATTTTTAATAATACATTGGGCGTATCTAGTACATAATAATCTTTGTGAAATAAAAATTGATATCATTTTAATATTTTTGTAGAAATTTCTACTTGCATTATTTCATTTGATTACGGCAACTTCACATGAAAAAGGCCATATAAAACCCCGCAGCAATCCAAAGCGCATATTAATATTATTTTGTGGTGTGTCGGATTAAACACGCTACTCCAATAATTACAAATACACGCAAAAGTCAGATCGTTGCAAGACTAATTACTCTCCTATTTACTGAACTAGAAATGACGTCGAAAGCGGGCCGCACGCGCGCATTCGTTCCGATACACCGAATGAGTTTCGCAAACCGCAACGGTTCAGAACATCGGCATCGTGCCACGGAATAGATAGACGGACTTTCCCATGAACCCGTAATCAGCGACAAGGCGCAGGTATCGTTCGATTGTAGCAAACGGCCGGCGTCTATACTCCTACGATGCTCCCATTAATCTTATCTATTCAGCGGGAGCTTAACCCCCGGTAGTTGAATAGAATTTGAATACCGTCCATGCTACGAAGGGCGCACAGCGGCTCCCGTCAACCGACGTACTGCTGCGTGTTTGCAATGCGTAAATGTATGCCGAAATCAATAATTATGACTACGCCCTAATGAAGACACTATACAACAGCACAATAAATTGAATCCACAAAATGAAATAGTACGGCGAGAACATTTTCGTGTTCCCATTTGCTAATAAATTTCATCCGTTTCGGAGACGTGTTAAACTGATTTCCTCCTTACTCAAATAGTAAACACGCCTTATGTTAATGTAAAGGTCTTATTAAGCCTCAACCCAATTGCTACATACGGTACTAAAACGTGGACTAAAATGTATAGTGGCAGGTAGAGGGGCTACTGGGACGTGGAGAGCCAATCAGATATATTTGCATTTCTGTAGTCACTATTATAGCGAATCTCGCCGCATTGGATGCTGCTGGCGAATTGTGAATAAATTTTCTGTCGAAATGTATTTAAAGAGTTTATTTACAGAGTAGGTACGTACCGAGTAACGTACTGAATTATAAAGTATTTAGTATAATTTATCAACATGTTGTTGAATCTGCTCGAGAGGGCGGTAAATGTAAACCGACATTTCGTGTGCACAGTCGTCGTGTATAAGTAATGGCGCTGCTAATATACGTATCGTCTGCTGTAATAGCTGAACAAAGAAACTTCATTTATCAATACCATTATAAGGGAGGAGACAACAAAAGTTCTCAACCCGGGTCCTATTAATACTAAGAACTGGGCATAAATATCTCAAGTAATTACAATAAGAAGCGAGATCGTAGAAAATCACTGGGTAGCGGAGTCGCAATTAGCGGGCGAACACCCAACGGAAATAAATAAGGATATTACCTTCTGCGGCCATATCCGGCTGGAGATAAAAACTATATTATCGCTATTACTTATTATATATATAATTAACAATTATGTGTTAATTTTGTAAAAGAAAATACCCATATTATTGCAATTATATCTTAAATTAATACACACGTAATCATCTCATAGGACAGTCTGTGTGTATTCATAATGGTAGGCCGAATGTTTACCTATGACAAGTGGAACGGTTAGTCATGATTAGATCGGGGACCGCAGTGACTGCTGGTTTAACCGTCAGATGTAGAATTATAGCTAATGTGGCTTACTATCCTGTTGGTGCCGTTGTTAGTGACCAAACAACTAAGCGTGGGTTCGAATTCTACCCAGAACAAAAATATTTGTGTTATGAACATAAGTATTTATTTCATCTGTATGTATAGCTGTGTATGTGTGTGTTTAAATAATATCTGTATATAGTGCGTTCTCTGACATTTGAGATCTCATAA
>DWMG01003906.1:0-11422 GCA_018244855.1 Elbella merops
AGCGAAATCGGACCTTACAAGTAAAGCACTAAGGTCGATTGTCACTTGACGCCGGGAATTGTTTACAAAATTATTACGGCAGGTATGTGGGCGGAGCTTGCTTACTGGAGAATCGTGGAACAATCTGGAATTTACCGGAAGCTACTAAAACGATATATAAACAGTGTGGGCGCTGCAGTGACCCAGAACATTTTTGGAAGCGATTAAGAGAGGTTCAACAAGCGATAAGAGTAAGCGATTTCTATAGCGATGCAATAGAGAGTAAATAAACACTTTGTGCACCCTGAAAGGATCTTACATTCGTCTCCCTATACAGTACATTACAACGTTTCCAGCCGCCAGTCTACATACCTATACATAACAATACTAATACAAATAATTACCGATATTCTTAACTCTACCTAAGGTTTATCCCGATTATTGAAATGTCCTTAACACCATATAAATTACCAACCCTTTTAGTAATTATATCAACAAAAGATTTGCAAATTAATCGTATCTCTACATAAATTCATACCCAAAAAGTAAGCTGTACGCGTCTCTTACATTGTAAACAATAGATGTAAACAGATATCTCACTAGATGGTAAATGCAGATGTCTGTTTGCTGCACTTGCCACTAAACGTTATATTATATAATTGGCAAGTGCTGCTTCATACCGCAGTAAAGTGTTCACGGAGTTTAATTGCTGATCCCGACATTCAGCTGCTGAATTTAAGTGACTCTCCCAAGCTGGAGGAACTGATTAAATCGCGTTGGTGTATGCTCTGTATAACAAAGAATAATCGGATTAATCGCATCCCTAGCGTAAATTTAATTTATTTATTTCTCGATTCATACAATTACAAAACTAAAACCGTTATTTTTCTCTATTTTATTTCATTATTTTTTTATTTATTTTTTATTAATAAAAAACGAATCACAACACTCATAACCGTTAAGTAAATCACAACGTGGCATTATGAACAAATTGGAAATTGAAACCCTATTGAGTGTCATTTTGTTCGACAAAGAAGTTGAAGATATGCCTAATCTTAACTGATTAATTATCCTGAAAGCGGAACAGGGGCGGCAAGGGGAGGGGTGAGGTAGGGGGATGGGTAACAGGAGGATTAACTAAATCGTGTCATTACATTTCTAATTTACTTGCGACATGATATAATCGAAAGATGAAAGACATTTGACAACGTGCTCACTTAACTGGAAGGACAATTAATTTTGTTACAGCAATATATCTGTAGACTTCAAACGCACTAGAACAATGTGGTATAAATTCGTCCACTGTTCTTGAATTTATCGTTATATGTAATAAATATATATATCGTTACGAATCAACAAATTACGTCTCACCATCAAACAAACGGGTAAAACGTGTTTTCATCGAGTGTTACAGAACATTTTGAAGAGACTTGTTTACAAATTATCGAGATCAATAATACGAAGTGATTCAAACGAGTGATAGCCTAGTGGTTAAGAATTCAGTCTCTCACTCCGGGGTTGCCGGGTTCAAACCCATGGCGCGCACCTCTTTACAAAAGTGCGTTTTAAACTTAAATATCACTTGCTAACGGTGAAGTAAAACATCGTGAGGAAACTTGCACACCTTAGAATTTATGAAAAAAAAAATATTTTCTAAGGCGTATGAAGTCTGCCAACCGGCAATTGGCCAGCGTGGCAGACTATGGCCTTAACCCTGTCAATATCAGAGGAGACCCGTATTCCAACAGTGGAATTGTAATGGGTTGAAAAAAAAAATTCAAAAATGCTTCATTCATTTAACAATAAAAGTATCGCAAGGGCCACCGCACTGGTTTAAGAAACCTGTGTCACACAGTACCTCGCTCATCCACCAAGGAAATTACAAAGTACTTGAACATAAATGAAATATAATAGGTTTACAGCATTTAAGGAGAATTTAATAAACATATATATATATGCATATTTCAATTACATATTGATTGTGTGTGTACGTGTGAGTGTGTGATTGGGTGTGTGTAACTATTATCTTGTCCTACAATTTTCAGTTTGTTCATAGTTATATTTAAGAAGAGTTTCTGTGAGCTCTTGTTGTAACTCAGTACACGTCATAGGATAAATACGAGTATTAAGTCTATTGCTGAATAAGTTGTAGAGGTAATATGCTTGATATTTCTTACTGATTACTCTTATTGAAATTTTCTTACTTGAAATTTCTAGTACATAGTAGCACAAAGTCTGAATTCGTGTCCAGTGCATACACTGGACACGATTGTCATAACAATGGGCTCGCTCTCTCTTCCATTGCGTGACAAGTGAAAAAGCAATTTACTACACTCCTCTGAGTAACCCTTCGAGACAATACAGGCGTGATGTTATGTTATAATAATAGCCCTATTCTAATGAACTATCCAGCTATGATGAGTAGACGTCGCCTGGGCCCGGCTTTCCAACTTAGTTCATCAAGCGGCTCCCATTGTGGAAGGATGACATGCAAACAAACACAATATTAGTGAAATTAACTGAGCAACCAACGAACTGACACTGCGTCAGGGTTGGATACATTGTAGTTATTATGTAACAAGAATGATGGGTGTCTCAGCTATCTTGTTCTAGATTTGCCAATATAACTTACTTTGTATCTTTATATTTGTCTTATGAAGCCGGTTTCTCTACAAAGAGAGCTACATAGATACACATGCAGTTCAGTATACGCCAGTACTAATATGATACTAAGCCAGAGCGTTTACTGAAGTTTTTTGAATTCTGAAATCTTGAAATATAAAAAAAATTGTTCTTAATAGTCTAGCAAATGCCTTTTCTTTAACAACAAGCTAAAGCAACCCAAATAGAAATAGGGATCTATCAAAATATACCCTTTGTTTGAAGAGGATGGGAATCGATGAAACTCAAAACCCATTGGGACCGTGGCATACCATCAGATTTATTGTTGTCAATACATAAGTAGATGTACTATAATATAACTCTAAATAAAGCTGCCTTCGATATATTTTAACCTTCACTGGGATTTCTGGTAACCTTTTTTAACAATTAACAAATAAATTAAAAATACTCTCCGGTTATATCTGCTTAAAGATATAATTTATTATTGATATCTTAGAACGCCTCCACACCCAAATTTTTTACATTTTCTAAGCTATGTGCAGCCTGTACTAACCAGATAGCTAATAAACTACATATCATCATCGTCAGCCTCTAGATGTCCACTGCTGGACATAGGCCTCCCCTAATCGGCGCCACTGCTTCCGGTCCTGGGCCTTCCAAATCCAGCAGCTTCCCGCTGTCTTCTTCAGGTCGTCAGACCATCTGGTAGGAGGGCGACCTACGCTAAACTACGTATATTAATGAATAATTATATAGATATTCTTGCTAGACAACATGACACTGAGCTAATATTTAAGTACCTGCCCAGTGGAACTACGTCCTCTAGACTTATTATTTGGAACGTCCACCAACTCTATTCACTGTTATGTATAATACGAATACATCTAGCAGACAATACATAACTTATTCTTGACATTAGCAAATTCCATTAAAATAAACTACAATAACCCTTATTAATATGCTTATTATTTTAATAACCCCAACGTTCCAGGGCAAAAATATGATAATATCAGCTTTTAATTTTGTAGGTCGTCTGAGCACCATAATACTAGTAACAACTCGCTCCCAAATAAACAAAGCCAAACAAGGCTTAAATATAAAGAGGACACATACAGCCTAGTACTCTTCATAACAAGGGTGATTGGCTCTTACTCGACATGCGTGCCCCATCTTAGCAGGCATCTGCGCTTTACATCAGGCGGGATCGCGGCCAAACGCTAGCCTACATGATAAAAAAGGCGATTTGGTAAATCTTCCTCGACATACATTTGCCTGGGAATGTCTGACTTACCGTATGACAATGACTGACTTTTCTCTCTGACCCGCATGACTCAACCGTGACTTTTCTCTTTCCAATATCGCGGTGTCAATCGGACAAGGTATGGACATGTTCGATGAGTTAAAACCGAGTATCAGGCTACTTACCGATGATGAGAATTCAGAAATAAATTCAGGAAACTATTTGAAGAATACGAATAAATATGAAGTTATAGTAAAACTAACTAAACCAAATATGAACTATAACTAAAAACTAAACATGATTTAAAAATTCCATACTTATAAAATAATAGATATACTTTACAAAAACAATCAATGACTATCCATCATACTACAACATATGAGTATAAAAATTTAGGGTATTAAAATGGGGGTGTACTACACACCCTACCCACACCTTACGGGAGATGCAGGCATGATGTTGTATAACTATATGCTAGTACTAACTGACCACTATATTCACGCGGCAACATTTTCCGTAGGATATACATACATCTATGTACATGTCATATGGTATGTCCGTGGAATCCTACCTAAACAAAATGCGCAATTATCTTCTGGAATCGAACAACCAGTAATCGAGAGTAAAACTCAACTTAAAATCCTCACTCTGTCAACTACAGTTACCAAACGGCGATATACCGATATCAGTCTAGGGTGCATGTATTATTTAAACAGCTGAATTCAATTACAGCCGGTTTAAATTACACATTGAATTATTTACGCACGCTTTAATTTCAATTGGGATTATTAGAATTACAAGCGTTGAAGTACACACTTTCAAAATACTTAATTGAGAATTTTATTTTACAAAGAATATTGAAAATACCTGCCGGCTTCTTAGTTTCTTAGGACTTAAATCACTTCAAAACAAGGGTGAATAGACTCTTCCTAGGCATGCGTACTCCATCTTAGATGCATCCGCGCTTTCCATCAGGCGGGGTCGCGGCCAAATGCTAGCCTATATGATAAAAAAAATATTGATGTTATGTATGTAAAGTTTTTTTCCGACCCTTTTATTATCCCAATGTTGTAACACGGGTCTCCTCTCAGAATGAGGTTAACCCCATGGCATGGCGCACACAGTGCAAATTGGCTGAATAACCTTTTTTAATTTATATCTAAGCAACAGCCTAAGTTTCAATATGTATTGTAAGTTATTTTTCTTAAATCTTACCATGTATAGTGACATATTATTAAATTCATAAAAAGAAATATTGTTATTATTATTATTAATCCTAGAATTGATAATGTCATCGTCATAGTCATTGGTATTATTGAAAAGTAATATTGATAACGCCCTACAACAATCAAGAATGTACATAATTATTTAAACTCAAAACAGTCATTTTAACATATTATCTACATGTCTGCCCCGTCGGGAATTGAACCTAAGTCTCTTTGAACACAAGAACATTACACAATAGGTAGGACGTAAAACTGTTTTCGATTCAAGAGCACTCTACAGGCCTCGTATGAACGAAGCATCTGATTTGGTAATTTTTATAAAATATCTTGCGTATGTTATGTATAAACAGAACAGATTTCATTGTCTGAATGTTTTCAAAAGGCAAGATCGTTTTAGATGATATATACACATCGTTAGATGCCAGTAATTACGAGCTGAGTGCCTCTTAAATATATCTTAAGCATAAATTTTACTTCATTTTTTCCTCCGTTACACAGCTTTAATGTTCAACGATTTTATCTTACATAAGAGCGATCAATGAACCGGAAGTCCCTAGCATAAATGAATGCTCATTTGTATCTCAAAGGACTACGCGAAGAACAAAATAATTGCCAATAGATCCGGGATTACATTTCTCTAGATGATTAAATGGCATTAAAGATCGGAACGACGTAAATCATATCATTAAATTATGAATCACTGTTCTAAATTTAATGACGTGACATAGTATTGCAAGTGCATCACGTCACATGCATACATTGCATCAAGTTGCATTCACTAGGAAAATGAAGGGCAAAAAAACAGACAAACCCGTAATGTAATTGACTGAGCACATCCGCACTAATCTCAGCAAGACAATAGCCTGAGTGAGAGTGTGCCCCGCACGTCGCCGATAACTTAAACTAATGGAGAAAGACTTTCTTATTGGAGAATCGAGGGAAATATCAGAAATATCAATTTGACTCCACTCTCGAAAAAACATTAGTATACGTTACTTAGATATTTGGTCTGTGGTAAAAACAAGACGACGAGCGTAGCGTAAGACACCCTCAGTGTAGGTGGAGTAATACGTTTAATAGGAGCGACGATATACAGAAAGTGACTGGCAATTTTTAAATGCGAAGAGCTGAAAATCAAGCTCAGTGGCGTGCGAGTGGTGAGGCCTATGTCCAGCAGGACGGAAATGGGCTAAGATAATGAGAAAACAAGCCGGGGCCCCTTTGCACTGTAGATACATAGTTTGATAAAATTAATGTACCAAATGAATCCTGCCAATAATTAACTACGTGTAGAATTCACGTGAATATTATCGTGACATGACCCCAGCAGCCAATATAAATAATTATAATTACAGAACCACTTGCATCTGAACTCAACTTACACAAATGCTAAATAATGGCAACAAGACACCTAACAAACTAATTTTAAAAAGTTGTACACCCAGACACAGAATAAACACACTCATCACACAAATTTTTGTCCTGAGTGGCAATCGAACCCGCGACCTCTGGCCAGCAGTCGGGGTCACTAAGCTCTAAAACGGCAGACCAGCCAAAAGCATAAATATCAAGTTTTATTTTTATTCCCTTCCCGTTCTGGACCGTTAAATTCTCAATTATATTAATTAAAAATTTGATTAGGATTGATTATTATTAAATATGACATTTGATTATTATTAAATATGACAGAAATTTTATTAAAGTATACTAATATAGCATTTGCAAATTTGAAAATTATTCTTAATGGTACAAGTAGGTACTTAGTATATTAATATAACTCTCCTCTCATTCCAAAGCTCGCATTTGTCACAGAAATTGCAAGTCACAAGTTACAGTACATTGAAGCTCAGACGTCCCCTTTCTTGGGGAACGATAAATAATACGAATTGTTGTGTTAGTTTATCGGCCGTTGACCCACCCCTTGAATAAGATGAATCTGGGGTGCCGTGTACAACAATCTCTATCATTGTAATCAATCATTCCTCGAGCCAAATATCCTCATATTTTGCGCTGGATATTATACAAACTATCTTTTGTGTTCGCAGAGTTCATTACACTTCAATTTGGTTATTCTATTTATAATAATGTGTTTCCCATAACCTACATACACATTGTCTCGCCTATTTCCCATGGTGATAGGCAGAGATTAAAGTTTTCCACCTACTAAAGTCCTGTCAGACTTCTTTCAGCTCTTCCACATCTGCTAAAGTCATCATACATGCTCAATTTATAGTTCCCATCACGTTCCTATGATATGATCCAAATTACTAAAACAAAATCACTCGAAATCCTCAAAGAGCATTAAATGTTTAAGAATAATGGGTTCTATTATTCTTAATCATGTTATTAATAGAACTTTGGGTAGTTCTTGAACTCCAATAATTTTGAAATAATCGCTTTCGAAAGATTCTTGCGTAAGTTAAAACGTTTAATCGAATTATTTTCTTGGGCTGTGTTTATAAATGTTCAAAAACGAACAGGTTATTAAATATTTTGAGGTGTAATTTTTCCGCCAGAAGTATTTATAACGAATATTCAATTAATTTAATAACTAATCTATTAATAACTGACATTTATCTTGTACTGTTGTCTTGTTAACCTTCACAGCTTTATCAATTCAACTTGGTAAGGTTAGGTCAGCGAAAAGGTTTTGAGCGTTTCAGTCAATTATTGCAAGCACATCAACAAAGCTCTATAATAATTTTAATATCCAAATTTAAATACTTGAAGTTTGATCTATGATAAATCCATCTCATAGCTCAAAGAAATTGAGAATTGCACTTTTCGAAGACATCGTCAGAACTCGTACCGTTACCTTACTGAGAACAAATTCTTTGATTCGGTGGAAATTGACATGATACATACTTCCAATTTTAACAGTGTTGTAGACAAATGAATTAAACAAATGTACCTCTTTACTTCCTGTGACTTTGAATGCAATCATTAAAAACAATAAATTATTTACGTTTGGGGTTCTGTCGAAATAGTGTTATTTAATTATTTATTTAATTTAATTTAATCTGACTCAATCTTGTTCGAACGTCATTTAGGTACTGTTGCAAATAGCTACAAAAAGGTTTTTGATTGTTCTGTTGGAATTTTTGTCATTCTATATTATTATGCCGTGTTTATGTACTTAAATAATGAGTGTATAACCGTACTAATTATTTCAAATAAATAAATTAATTAATATTTGTATCAGAAAAGAATACGAAAAAAAACTCATAAGTTCAATTATTTTGTTTGAGGTGGGTCGTTAAAAGTGTATTTTCAAACATGTTTATTCTAAATGTAACAAATGGATTTAAAGTTTCTTTATCTAGTAGTATTTTTGCATAGGCATGGAAATATGTTAATTCCTGTAACTAAGTCTACAAAGTCTACCTGTTGCATTTTCATGTATTCGTCCAAAATGTTACCCAAAGTACTTGAGTATATTTTCTCTTCCCTTTTCTCATTTTTAAGGAGATTTCTCCACCTACTGTTGTCATTCGACCTGTCTTTGCGTATCTTACTTCTGTTCTTCTTCCCAAAAGACTAAAATGCTCCCGCTCGAATAGAGAATTCGTTATGATAATAATAATCGACCCATTATAATTTCACTGTTGGAATATGGGTCTCCTACCATATTTAAATAGTTAAGGCCACGTCCAAAGGGTTAAGGCCATAGTCTGCCACACTAGCCAAGTGCGGGTTGGCAGACTTCACACACCTTAGAAATATTTTTTTATATAAATGCTAAGTTGTGCAAGTTTCCTCACGATGTTTTCCTTCACCGTTAGCAAGTGATATTTAAGTTTAAAACGCACTTTTGTAAAGAGGTGCGCGCCATAGATTTTAACCCTGCACCCCCAGAGTGAGGGGCTGAATTCTTAACCACTTAACACAGGCTATCACTGCTACCATGGCAGGTATGCGAGGATAGAAATAGTTGACACTCTGTGCCCTTTGCCTATCCCGTAAGGGACTTGGCATGAAGATATGTATGTGTGTATGAAGTATAATCCAAAAAGAATGTAATATTTTTGTTGCTAACTAACACAATTGATTTTAATTCTGAGAGGAGAGCCATGGCCAAGAGTTAAACAATAAAACAACAGCAACCAAAACAGCCTATTTCATTCCACAGCTGGACATAGGCCTCCTCTAATGAGTACCAACACACACTGTCCTCAGCTTGTCACATCTAGCTTCTGCCTGCAGCCTTTCCCAGATCACTGAGCCAGAGTCTTTATTTTATTGTTTCAGTTCAAGAGTAAAACAATAAAAGGGTTAAAAAAATAGTTTTCTAATACATGGTAACATTTCCAGAACGAGCTGCTGGAGGAGGGCAACGCGCACGCAGTGATGCTGTACACGTGGCGTTGCTGCAGCCGCGCTATTCCGCAGCCGCGCAGCAACGAGCAGCCCGACCGCGTACACATCTACGAGCGCACTGTGCAGGTGTTGGCGCCCGAGGTCGACAAACTGCTGCAGTTCATGTACTTCCAGGTGGAACTTTTTATCTACTTAAAAGGAATATAAAGAACAATATGATGCAGAAAGGATCAGTTGTGAACTCTTAGGATTATAGATTTTAACCTAATCAACAGTAACTCTAATCCAGAAATTTCCATTAAACAGCGTAAAGCGATTGAGCGGTTCTGTGGCGAGGTGCGGCGGCTGTGCCACGCGGAGAAGCGGCGAGACTTCGTGTCGGAGGCCTACCTGCTGACGCTGGGCAAGTTCGTTAACATGTTTGCGGTGCTGGACGAACTGAAGAACATGAAGAGCTCTGTCAAGAATGATTATTCCACTTACAGACGGTAAGATAACTGTTTTTATGTTACCTTTATATGTATCTGTTTTGTTAGAGGAAGCCTGATTTGGATCCATATTTGTGAAAAGCATATATTTAATCACCTGGGTTGACTAGTGAAAAATGCCAATAGAAATTAAATTCACCACTTTGTTAGCAACAATAAAGGATAAATAATAAAAATAATATTACTCATAGTAATTTATACTGTTGACGGCAAAATTTGTATTACCATTGTCTCATCTATAATATAAAGCCTGCCCCAAAATATATTAACTGTGTTAATTATCTTTCAGTGCTGCTCAATTTTTGAAGGTGATGTCCGACAGCCAGAGTCTGCAAGAGTCACAGAATCTTTCCATGTTCCTTGCCACACAGAACAAGATCAGGGACACTGTCAAAGATGCACTGGAGAAGATCAATGGTATGATCAGATATTTATTTATTTGAATATAGATATTGAGGGGATTAGAAATTACCCTTATAGTTAAATATATTTTTATTGAAAAAAAAAAGTGTGATGTACAAAGGATTTTATGTTTGGGCCAATGTGACCATTTCTGCTGCAAGTCAACAATGTTTGTGCTGTTATGTTCTGACTTAGAGGTTGCAGTAGGCAGACTGATTACAGTATTTGATACTAAATTCTACAATCAGTCTACAGTCAACATCTCAATATGGCTTCACTATTTAAGATTGGGTAGCCTAATGGCTAGCATTATAATTATTTGTAACCAATATTATACACTTGTGCTCATCACACAAATATTCTGAGTAGGAATCATACCCAGCAGCTGCAGATTAGCAGTAGTCAGGTTTATTAACATTAGAACACCCAGCAAATTATATGGAATGATCATATAACTTCCCCATTCCAGGCTATGAAGACCTGCTGGCTGACGTGGTCAACATATGTGTGCACATGTTTGAGACCAAGATGTATCTGACTCCGTGCGAGAAGCACATGCTGGTGAAGGTGAGTGAGTTAGTTTAGACCATAGATGCACACACTTATTTTGCCTACTGTCAACTTTGACAGTCAATTATTTTGTAGAACCTCCCTAAAATATTATACTTCAAACTTACTTAGTGCTTTATATGAATGTTATCCTTTTCAGAGTTAAAGCTAATTTGTTTAGTAATATTATGACACTTTTCTGTCCCCCTGAAAGCCTCCACCGTCCACTTGCATGTAGAGAGTTTTTCATAGATGGCGCTCGTGTACCTCTTTCGTGAGGAGTTTATTCGCCAAAGCTATCTTTAGCTCTATTGAACGACCTTTCACTTCATCACACATTAATAGAATAACAATGCAGCTTCCTCAGAATTCATAGTAACAATCCAGTTTCTTAGAGATCTAATGTAACATCAGCAAAAGTTTTGTTCAGAATGAGATATATTTCCCTTGAATATATTCTTCTTATGTAACATCACGTCTGTGATTTCCGAAGGGGTAGGCAGAGGAGTGTAGTACACCCCACGTTTCACCAGTTACATTCAAGTCCCACAATGGAATGGGTGGTGAGCCTATTACCATATACTGGGCACACATCCAGA
>DWMG01003907.1:0-11419 GCA_018244855.1 Elbella merops
CGAAAAACGTACGTGAGTTAAGCCGGTACATTTATAATCATGTGTATAAACACTCACGAAACATTTAATAGTCAAATCTTACAAGAAGTTAGAGGAAACCTTAACTATGAGCATTCGTTACAATGTTTAGTACTTAATGTTTAGTTTGTAAAGAGTAAATTGTTCTTTTAAGTGGCAATTAATGTTTTTATTATCACTTATAAACCTTGGGAGTATTGAGTAAGGCGACTAGAACAGTAAAGTTCTTCATTTTGTGCCTAAAATATTGTTATAATGCGGACAGTTTCGTAACTTTTCACATAATTACGTCCCCCGCCATAAATATATTTCTTAAATGGAAATCGAACTTACAATCTGCAGCTCAGTGGTCACTAGTCACAGCCCAGTAGCTATTAATAATTAAAACGGTATAAAAGTGAACTTAAACGTGCCGGCCGCAACCCTCGCGACAGCCGCAGCGCAAATTATCTTAGCAAAGTTAAACCAAGTTGGTCCCGCGGCGAATCAACGCGTGGAAGCTGCGAGGTGGCGGATTAGCATTTATTACGTGCCATTATTAATACGACCCAGGAGGTTGTGACATACCCCATAAAATTTGCTTCTACATCCTATAATTTAGACCGATTTACATAAAAAAAATGTTCCATATTTCATGGTGGAAAGTGTAACTAGTGAATCGTGGGAGAATACTACACTCTTGTGAACCGGTCACAGATTTAATCATCGTCAATTACTCGTACATACTGCAATCAAGTACACTGTTAGTACTTAGAATTCTATAAGATTGTGAGTATGGAAAATTAATATACCTATAAAAACCTCTAGAATAACTAAGAGATAATTATTTAAAGTAATTAATTAGTAACCATTGCCATATACGTCGAGGATAAAAAAAAGATAATCTAGAAAACCCCGTAGTTCCGACATCACAATAAGACTGTTATTGGACAATTACTTAGGATTGGTCTATTACTGAACTGCACTCTCCTTTGTGTACGTATGGCACAAATTGACCGTCAACGTATACGTAAAACATCTGACCCATTGGTCCCACAATATTAAACCTGACCGCTAAATCGTCAGTCATGGGTTCGACTCACGCAGAACAAATATATTTGTGGAGAGCAAAAGTATTTATTCTGTGTCTGTGTAAAACAAATAATTATATCAGTGTACATTACTGTGTACATATCATCGGCCTACTCCCTGCCAATGCTGGAAAACGGCCCCTCCAATAGTACGCCACTGAGCTCGATCTTCAGCCCGTCGAACCTAACCGCTGCCAGCCACTCTGTTTATATCGTCACACCACCTTAGCTGGAGGACGGCATACACTAATATGTAATATGTATGTATATATATGTAGTGGAGATTCTCGAAAATATTGTTTAAAAACGTTTAATAAAACCACACCGCAACAGTATCTTTCCAATATATGGCAATAAAGTGTATATACATATGTAGGTATATGTGTCATTGCGATAACATTGTCTTAGTACAAACTAATGAAGGACGTTTGAGACACGGCTTACGTGAATATTTGTCCTCACATAAAAAAACAAAAGGCAAAAAAAACTGCCAGCATAATGGCTTAGTAGCTGAATGAATATATCTAATATAATTTATCCTTTAAGATCGAAAATTCATTTTTTAAATTGTAAGTCTTTTCGCAAAAAAGATACCCAAATTACGTGTGGATACAGAGAGTGTAACCAACAATGTATCTTATTAACATTTGAATAGGCTCGAAAATGCTTTACAGTACCAAAATAACTCTTTTAGTGTCGAGGATTCAACAAACCTCTGCCCTTTCAAAGGACGCAGTGTGACAACGACAGGTCGAAACTCAAATTACTAAAACATATTTAATGGCACGTAATAAAATGTCTTGTAGTTTTAATCAACCATGTAACTACCAACAAGTTCCATTAAATTCTCTTTTAACTGTGCTTAAATTTCCAAATAACACTTAAGTTGTTTCTAAGTACATCTTTGGTATATCTGGAGCCCAAAATGCTCAACATACTCAATAGCTAACATAACACCACACAAGTAATCCCCGTAGGGGTAGGTAGAGGATGTTGTACAGTACAAATTTCTCCAGTTACATTTCTTAACAACTAATTATATCATCGTCAGTAGCCTATCTCAGTCCACTACCACACATAGACCAACCCCAATGAGCGTCATCGCGACCTGTTCTCTATATATAATATTACTAACTATATATTACGCCTACTTAATGGCCTTTAGCACCAAAATCTTAGACGCATCTATCAAAATCCGTTGAGCCCGTACAATAACCATTGAATATAGCCGAACAAGGGTAACAATAGTTAACTAAGTCCGCATTACGCTGATATAGGACGAGCACTAATGGTTGTCGCGGTAATAACACCACATTAGACACAACTGCAGCAATTTAGTGGTAAATGTCATTTCCAATACAACATTGTATATATTCTACAATTACACGTACAGAAGAAATTGATCTGAGGTTACTGATTGGATGAGATAATTAAATTGATTTTCTAATATACAGGTCACAATAGAGACAAATAAAATAAATGGTATAGACGATGGAACAATAAAGGGGCTTATGAATGATGATTATTAGTTATCTGCACTTTAGTTTACTCCAAACACCAGGCTTAATTGTAAGCGGGCATAACCAAAAGCGAACTTAATATTTAGTGTCATTCTTCACTAAAAAAAACTTTGGGGAATAACAAACTTATGAAAAAAAGGTAGAGGTAGGAGCAAAAAATAAATAAAGAAGAAGGTATAATAATAGAGAATAATAACCGAGAGGAGGAGGATAATGATGATGTTGATGATGTTACTACTGCTGATCAATTTATTAACTAATGACATGTGAGTACTAACTAGTGAGTTACAGTACTAAAATGCAAGATCAGGCATACTAGTTCCGTCACTTAGCGTAACACAACATCACTCAAGCAGTTACTTGCAGTCGGAGTACCAGTTGATACGTTTCAAGACAGATGAGCTTTGGATATTCTCAGAGCTGACAGTGATCCTATTTGCTTAAGTAGTCATACATATCTTGAAAATGATCTCATTAATTTCACGAACGTTTACAATTAATATCATATAAATTGTGTCCATTTTGAAATACTTTACTGGAAACTAGAGCAAGCGAATCGATTTCGAACAAAAGATGGTGATCAGGCTTGGATAATGCACGGAACTACAGACAAAATTTAATGGAAATGTCACTGGCACTCATCTTAAGGGTCTCTTTAGAAAATCATAGATAATGGCTAATGGCTTTAGTACTCTCCAGAGAAAATCGATTAGCAGCCATCTGCTTGAATTAAGATAATTCCTTTCAGTAAATTACACAGGTTCCCTTTTCAGTAATAATATAATCTTGCCTGTAAAGAAATCGAACTGTTTTTTAAACGACTTCAGGGTTAGTGATATTCTTTGAGGATTTTTATTCCTGGAGTTTTAAAAAATACATTTTTGCTAGACACTTGTTAAAATCTATTCGACAGATGTTTACATTTTCAAATATAAAGGATATAGTATTGAAATATAAAAGCATGCGAATAAAAAGCAAAACACAGCATGTGAAAAACGTACTAATTGTTTAATTGCCGCTAGTATTCGCGGTGGATTGCTAAAGGCTCTTCGAAGTAGTACATTTTTATAGCTACAATTGAAAAACGGAGCTATAAGAAATAACTTTATAGATCAGACTACTAGGTCGGGCGCCAATTTTTTCAGTTGTAATATTTTTTTTTGTTGTTTTAAAAACGTTATTTTTAGACTCTCTCAGTATATGTACATAAGAATAATTAACAAAATATTATTAATTTGAAGCAACATTAAGAATTTCAGATGCGACACCACATGACGGAATATTGCGTTTGTTGATAATTTCAGTCCAAGAGAATTAATTCCTATTTTAGCTACACCAGGATATAAACGCAGAGGAAACGCAAATTGAGAGGACAATACTATAGGACGCAACTGCAACACGTTTCTAAAGTAAATATCCACAAAGCTATTTGTACTGGTTGGTCCACAGCTGCACGAATTTAGTGAAGTAATGCTTTAAACCAGTGCAGCGATAGTCTCAGCGTTTGTATTTGCTGCATATATTTGATTACTCGATTCAGTACTATACAGTAGGTTTTTAATAACAGAAATAAATAGATTTTCCACTACACAATATAATAATAATAAATACTTATTTCTATTTAAAATATTATTGCTATTAAAAACAACAAGCCATTAAAAAAAAAATTAACACCATGATGGGTATATTTCTTCAGGAGGTATATTTCCGGGTAGCATTGATACTCGTATGAACTAGACGCGTAGACTTTAATTTAAAATTAGAAACAAAGCACTTGACTTTAATACTAAATACGAGTAGCGTGTTTTGTAACATAGACAACGGATATAATTTTAAATTGACTGAAGTTCTAAGAGAGAACGCTCACACACGAGTATCACACACCTGAATGACTACACTTATACTCGTATGCGTACTCATTCCACTACACATAAAAAGTTAGTTATAACGCTTGTCTTTGTGAGCGGCACTAGGTCTTACAAGATGGATGCACTATTAGAGGCACAGTATGAACCCTGGACGGAGATATATAATAAGAACCAAATCTCCGAACATTCTATTAATTTAAGTAGTATGAAAATCGAGTATTTGTTACTGTGTTATAGAAATAACCTTTAAAAAACTATATCTTCTTTCAGAAAAGGGGATTTAGCGTCAGAATTTGTAAATATTCTGTAACACGTGAAACATACGAAGCACGATGCCGAACAAGCGTGTTAATGCAACCACATTTCAAATTGTTGTTACTTGAGCATTACCGACTTTGTTGTTTCGCTGACAAAGATTCCGCTTCAAAGTAACAATGTTCGCATTAATTTCGTTACATATTATGCCAGTACACTTGTATGATTTAGTGGGAAGTAAGCTGAAGTTGGGCGCCAAAATTTGTAAACATTTCAAATGTAACCAAACATTGAATAGCGAAAATTAAACAGACCTGGCACACAAATCGCAAATTCAAGTAAGGCGTTTAGTTCGTTGATCCAATAATTGCTGTTAGATACAAAGTTCTAACCAAACAAATAACAGTATGTGCACATTGAAATATTGTTCCCATAACTCCTGCTTCCGTATTCCATTGTAAATATTAATTCCTTCAAAACCTCGTACAGATGTGCCGTTAATTCCGCCCTCGTCCCACTTTCTCTCGTAACATGAAAACTGAAGGTTTCACAAATTCATTTGGCTCGATAAGATACGAACTTGGCTGTCCACGTAGCGCGTAAAAATTACAGACTTCATAAAAGTTTGATTTACGACATCTTTTTGGAATTGTGCGTTCCCTAGAGTTTTAACAACTTTCCGGGTTGAGATTGTTTTCCTTCTTTTTACATCCCTATTATCTTAAGGTCTGTCAATATTTAAAATATCTTAAAGAAAATACTTAAAGCGGAGAATATATACTTCTATGACTAGAAATATATACAAATAAAAAATAAAATATAACTTGTACAAGAAAAGTTTTAAAAATACAAAGCTCCAGAGGATTTTAATATACAAGACATATTTCACTGACGGATAATATTTTATTACCAGCGGAAAAATCGAATAGGTACATACAGGAGTGAAGTAGGTACACTCCCACGTTTTACTAGAGACGTTTACGTCCGATCATGGTATTGTGGGTGAACCTATTACTATATCCTCGGTACAAATCTAGATTTCGACCGCTTAATAGGAAATTTAAGCTAGAAAAACCCAATTATTGTTTTCAGGACCTCATGATCGGTAGTCGCGCGTCCAATCAATAGAATATTCATTAATACTATTAAGACAGTCCACCATATAGCCAGTATAAATGTTAATAACAATATTTCCAATGAACTACTTATGTTGTGCAAATGCCAAAGGAAACGCAGATGGAACCGCAATATAACTTAATGGCGACCTAATACGGATCGCGTTTCGACTTTCGCTTTACTTCTAGGTCAATACTGTACGGAGCCACCACAAAGATCTAACCAGCTCAGACAATATAGAACCAATTTGAATAATTATATATCATTTCATTACAGACGTTTCGGGAAATTAGTTTAGCAGATTAACGGCTTGGATACTATCTAATCGTTTGAATTTAAATATTATAATTATTAATCGTATATCGTGCTAAGTTAAGAATGTTTTTGTATAAAAAGATTTTTTCAATCATTCGAAAAAAATGTTGTTTATCTCTACGAATTGGAGTTAAGTAGATAATTTATTACAAACCAGGTATGATTTATTGTTGAATTATGATGTGAAAGAAAAACGAATGCTAGTACCTATATCAAATTTGAGTTGTTGATACCAACGGGTATTTTCATTCGTTTCATCGTTATTTCTAATACAGTGTTCACTCGGGTTCGTTGAGTGACATTTACCCGGGTTCAATGCCCGATGCAACCACCCGAGCAACACGTCGGCCGACTCGTTATGCAACCAGTCGTTGTTTCGCAACGTACACCGAAATTCAAGTATGGAGTAACTGAATTCGTGTTTTTTAGAAAAATGATTGATGTTGCTAAACCAGAGGCGATGTGTGCAGTGAACTAATGGATGGATAAACGAACAATAGATTTAATAGATAGATATTGTTAAATATATTATGGACACTGAACAATATATGATGCATATTTTTGTATTTATGTACAGTTGTGCGCATTTTACTATGATCGTTATTAAAATTACTGTCAGTGGCTGTATAGAGATTTGCCACGATATCAGAGTACTAACTAGCTGATAAAAAAAATCTGTGTGTGTTTATGAGGAATATACTAGAAGAATATAAATTGACGAATATAGACGAAAGACGTCAAGTCTTAAAAGGACGATTATATATATCTGCCACTCCGTGCTCTCTGCTCGGCCCGCAAGGTTCCTAGCATGACGAAATTGTAGCAATAAAGTCTAATACTAAACAATATAACAGTATAGATAAACAGTATATCATTATGGTAGAAAACTTGGCGCACTATTATGGTATATTACGTATGAGTTAAAAACTGATGAACGAGGTCCATTGCCGTGTTTCCCAGCAGACAGCAAGTGAAAGTATTCCCACGAGTCGCGACCCGGCGTGGCAGCGGTGACAGCGGGCCGCTACTGAGGTTTAAATATATATATATCCTTTCATAACCAGTATTTTATTATGATCATTAACCCTTTTATGGTTCTAACATTGGACAGAGATCGTCTTTAACAATGAGAGGGTTAAGAACCAAATTTGCCACACTGGTCAAGTACTGGTTGGCTGACTACACACAATTTAGAGAACTTTTTTTTAAAAGTTGTGGAGTTTTCCTCGTGTTGTTTTCCTTCACTGTTATAGCAAATGACATTATCATTTAAAAAAGGAACATTTTTTGCAAAGAGGTTTGCGACAAAATTTTAACTGCTATTACTGCTTCTAAATACATACCAAGTACACTATAGATACATAAAAGAATCAATAAAATAAACCAATAATTCTCATTATATTATAATGAATGCGAAATCGTACAAAATCTAAATCGTACCTACATCACTTTAACTTTTTATAGTTTTTAGCGACATATAAAGTTCATATTTTAAACGGAATGTATTTATTTTCTGTAATTGTTGGGCATTTTGTAAAAAAAAGCCGATTTTATTACCTCGTTTTATAATTAAGTTTCTTTTTTGTCCTTATATTAAAACATTTATTTAATACTCTGTATTTTAAACATGGCCGACTGTTCGAAACGAGTCAGTTATAAAAGACGTGTTGAAGAGAAAACGGTTGTTCTTTCAATCGCGAATGAATTAATTATCTGCTATTAAAATGAAACCTGAGTATTTCAGTGGAACTAACTTTTCTCAACAATTATGAAACATTTGGACACGAAATAACAAATTATGAAATAATTGCTCGATCTTTTCGTCAAAGGAAAACTTATTCTCTTTAAGTTGTCACCCGAATAAACATTTAGCTCACTGAATTCAATCACTAATTTGATTGCTTATTGTACGAATCTTTGAGAATATTATATTTAATTAATCACTTCAGTCAACATTCAGTGCAATGAATCACAAATTTAATCGATTTACTTTTTCCGTGAACAAATAAAAAAATTTGATAAAAGTGATAGGTAACAGAACCCTTTGTCTGTTGTCACGATATACATCGTACGTGTCGTATAGTACGAAAAACTACGTGAGTACCTACGTACATAAGTATATAATTAAATACAGAAGTGTTTGTGTATCTCCACCATAATGCTTAATAAGTGTTGTGGCACACCTTGGAAACGGAACGGAAGCAGCCGACTTGAATGAATGAATAAATGAATGAATGGGTGAATGATCATATTGCGTATCGCTGACACTGGCAGCATACAGCACCGCAGACTAATATTTCCGGGTCATCTCTGCCGTTTGTACGATTGTCTCGTCACGCAAGCACTAATAAAACCGCTTGCAGGTATCGCACGGTAAAATAAAAATAGAATATGGTAAAACACTGACAGTGTGTAAAATTTTCAAATGTGGTTCAGAAATGTTTTATATAATAATAATTATCTCGCTATTTGACTTATATTTTTTATTCTAAACAATGGTAGACTGCAGTTGGAACCGAGGAGTTGCCGTCACCTACGCAGTTTGCATTACTGGAGGAATTGTGAATGTTCAATTCGTAAAGGTAACTAGATACTACAACGAAAAGTAAATACATATCTCTCAAGTAGTCTCATTCTGGTTTTAAGAAACCAACCAGTGATTTTGTCTAGTCAGCACGAGTATGAGATGTATCGTACTTCGTATGAACGTGTGTAAGTAACATATATTTATATTGTTATACTTATAAGGGAGGCAGAAACTACAGTTCTCCATCTAGTGGCGAATAAATAGTAAATAAAAAATATAATTCCACACAGATAAAATAAACTAGTAATTTACCTTGATGTCATGTGAAAGCATCAATAATATCGTTACAGAGACAAGCCGATGTATTTATTATTTCTGAACGCTCACGTAACCACGGGAAACGGACATGTCAAAAATGACTGAAATGAATTTCCAAAACTACGCCGTGGTAAAAAAACGCATAATTACAGGTGAACAGAACTACATTTATTTGACTACATCACGTTTTTACGCGCGGTCACAACTCACAACTGGACCATCAATTTTACAATCAAATGGACGTAGATTAATTGTCCAAAAAATTTTGCCGCCTTTTGTTCACTTTGACTTGTAGTTAGCGTGTAAAACACAGCTATACATTGTAAATATTGCTAACTTTAGCTCAATTATTGATTTGTGATTACGCAATACATAGAATAAAAGTTATTTATATTAGTTTAGAGGTTTAGAGAGCCCCACACTACAAGTTTTCTGGGGTTCGAATCCCTGCACGCATCTTGGATGTTATAACTAATGTTCAATTTTAAGATTAAATAGCATTTGTAATCGTAGAAGAAAACACAGTAACTGAAGCGGACACCTATAGAGTCCCGCTGTACTTGTCCAACTTACCAAAAATATTATTCTAAATGTAAACAGAAACACGGTAAACACGATAAACGAGATACTAACAAATATTATTAATAATTTCAATTTACGAACAGGAAGTTCGTTCGCGCTTAATCACTAAACTAACTATAAAAATTCATATTATATGACTATATTTTAATTTTGATATCGCTACACGAATCGAATTAATATTTAAAAGCAATTAACTCGTACGGAACCCGATTACCGTATTAATTTCATTACACTATCTAAACGCAATAACTGCGATTGCCAGGCGGTTAATTTATTTTCAGTTGCTGGCGCCATTTATTTATTGATTTCAAAAAGATAATTTTAATACACAAAAAAGAAATAATGTTAGCGATTTCTAACCAGTCTTTGAGAAGAGAAAAGTAGACGATTTAAATAAATACAGAAAAAAGATGTTTTGTAGTCCTCGCATAGTTTTTAATGATAACAATAATTTTGTTTTGGAAATGAAGTTTAGCAATATTATGTTAAAAATCAAAGGGTTCCGTATAAATGCGAGAGATAAAGATAACTTATATTTCTTCATTCAAGTCAAGCAACTGGGTGTCCTTAAGGCTAATACTTGAGTGGTTAACTTAATATAACTACTATTAGCCACTAATAAGTTATTCAGTGTGTGTGGCAAAGGTCGCTTGTGCGAACTTATTAAT
This sequence comes from Elbella merops, assembly GCA_018244855.1. Classification (NCBI taxonomy): domain Eukaryota; kingdom Metazoa; phylum Arthropoda; class Insecta; order Lepidoptera; family Hesperiidae; genus Elbella; species Elbella merops. The sequence goes on from DWMG01003907.1 coordinate 10,258, forward strand.
GTACGAATATTTCAGCTCTTGGAGGTTCTACGATTGCGACATATACACATTTAAACTTTGTTATTTCTACAATCATTTATCATCAATATTTGACGTTTACTTCATGTGTTATTTATAGTATGTGAGAAAAGTATAGTGAATGAAATGATCATTGAAAATATTTTTCTTTATCTTAAACCATTAGCACGTCCGCTCTGCAACGATAGGACATATTTGACACTGTTATCTCTGTCTACACTGCAAGGAATCTGGCGTGACATAATAATAAGACCTCCAATTATCAAATCAGATTACTCGTTGACAACTGATATATTTAACTCTAGATCACTGATACGTTACTCTCAGTATTCCTCGGGGATAAGTAAATAAAAATGACAGTGGGATAACCCCATTTTATATACCTTCACATGGCAATGTCCGAGCAAAAGCTGTTTCATGTTATTTCTCAAACGTCGAGCGCGCTACAGATAATAATCTTCGCCAATTTAGAATGTCCCCCTTAATTTTTGTAAGACCTCCCAGAGGTCCATTACACTAATGCATTTAGAGAACTATAAACACAGAACTGGTATAAGGGCGTGTTCGACCGCGAACTATTTATAATAATAATAATGCATTTTATTGCACAAGATAACAAAACAAAACAAAAATTATGTAGGTACTGGTATAGGCTTATCTGTTTTGTCCTATAGCTAATCTGTTTCTTCCAGACAATCAATTCTGCAGTAGTTAGAGATAGTTGGAAAAGAGCAAGATAGGTATGTATAGGAATTTATAAAAGAAGAATAATCGCAAAGAAAATTTAGAACAGCATTTATATATTATTTTAACATTGCCTTAAACATTTTATTAACCATCTGAACTATATTACATTTCCAAATATAGATGTATATACAGACTTAATCGTTAGTTAACATTTGCAAAACTCCATATCATAGCGCTGTAAAACGAAGCAAGCTCATAACAAATAATGAACAAATACCACAAACCGTAATACCGCGACTGATTTTATCTCATCAAGACTTTACGAGAATGTAATGTAAAGATAGAAAAACGATAACACTGAAGATTTGTATTGAACAATTCATCATCATCATCATCAGCCTATCTCAGTCCACTGCTCGACATAGGCCTCCCCAAAAGGGGGGTTTATGCCCGTAAT
>DWMG01003908.1:0-11419 GCA_018244855.1 Elbella merops
TAACGGGACACGTCTTAGTAAAAAGTCTACAAGACGGTCGCGGATGTCTCCCGTTTCTAACATCCCGCCGTCGGTACCACCGCCGGTGCCACCGCCGCCCGTGCTCGCCGCGCCTCCCCCGCCGCCGCCCACGTACCATATGCCGCCGCCGATTGCCTACCACTCACCGCCGCCACGCCCCGCTCCGCCCCTCATGTCGCTACCTGTCACATCTTCCTTTTCCGATCCGGAATTGACCAGAGGGCAAAGGCGGAAAGGTATAATGAGGAGCATATCGAATTATTTTAACAGACGCCTAGGACCTCGTCAAAAGGTAATTATCATTTTAAGTACCTTCTAAGTATGTACTCTAACAAATATCATACGTATTCCTCATTTAAATATATCATTCGTCTGTTACACTATTCGCACACGAGGGGTTATCCAAAAGTATTGGTAACTAGTTCATTATAATTCACTTTTTTAAATCACATTTAGTTAACCAGAATATCTGAAGAAAAGAATTTTTTTTTCTGTCCAAAAACTGGTCATCACGTCGCATTTCCTTTTAATTTACTTTGCCTAGACTATTTCCTAAGCCGAGAGCGCCGAGTAAAATGATTGGAAACAACATTTTTCGATGCGTTGGTCTGATGAAACATACTGTTAAGAGTTAAGTCTCCTTTATGATAGTCTGCTACAATCTTATTTAATGTACGTAGAAGAGCATCTAATAGTGCCGAACTTTATAAAAGCCTAAATATCTCTAAAACATTTCTCGACCACTTATTGATTGGTACGATTTCTTGATATTCATGTGGAGAAACAAGTTAAATCAGTTTTTTATATGTCACGGTTGATACAAATACAGAATTATCATTACTTTTCGTCCAACCCTCGTATATTATTAGCATTCATCAAGAGCACGCGTTATTCATTTCGATATGCATATGTCATTCTTAACGTTGTATTGAACTCATTAAAACATTTTGTGACCCGTAACAACATTTGACACTGAAAAACCAATATTGTGAATAATGTAAATAAAAAAATCTAAGTATAACAATTAAAACCGGGTCGGTGGTTGATTACAAAACCCAATTGGGTGTCTACAATTTGGCAGACTAAATTTGGGACAGGGGCATAATATTTTGCACATGTTCCCGTGACAAAATTCACGTTTGAACGACACCCAGAGTAGACTAACACTAGTTGAATTTTCAGTGGGTCTCGGAGCCGAGCCTGTCGACGCACGTAAGCAAAGCATATCAAATACAGTATCGTGAACTCGTGAGTCGCATGCTGTGTCCATATCTCGCACCAATCATCCGCTAACTGTACGTTGTCTTGTCTCGCTCAGTCACCGGTTGCGTTTGCTTGTATCACATTTCGTATTGTTTTCTGTTGAATTTGGATCGTAGACTAAACGATTATACTGTTTTTTATTGCTGTCTATGACTGCGACAAGTAACATTTGACTTGCAGTCAGTTGATCCAAAATCAATATCGTTTTTCGTCCATATCACTTTCTGTCTGTCGTAATTTAATTGATTTATAAATCATTTTCTGTTAGCTTGTTTATAATCATTTTCTCTCAAATCTTAAGTTCTTGTGTGAAAGCTCAATCTTTTCAGTGACTACACATATACTATGTGTACGCATGTGTGAACGGCTTCTGCATTGAAAGTACTTTGTTTCGCTTGCTATGAAATTATTAAATGTGTAAATCGAAGCCAGTGCTTTGATAGGTGAAAAAGGTACATTTGGAATTAAATGTTTTTATCTTTGTTATTATTTGTTTTCGACTTATTATGAAATGGCCAGCAAAGACATATGTAGTTAAACTGGCGTTAGCACTACTTTAAAATTATCGACAAGCGAAATTTACCTTGCAGTTATTTTCTTATACTTTCGAGAGTTGATGATTTATTTTATTTAGTTTGTGCTTCTTTGGTTTTTTTACTATAATTACTCATAATTTTTTTTTCTTTACAAGATTGTTGCACGAAAAGTTCGTTCCTGTGCAAAGTAGGTGTAACGAGTAATGTTTAGCATTTCGATGTAATCCACAACACGAATTGTGTTCGTTTGTTCTAAGAGGACCGTGTTGTGGCTATTGTACGTAGGCTCTAGAGTCAGCTGCATGTCTGGTCGGGAAGAATGCGTAGTGCGGACACGCATGCAGGAAATGTTGGTGGTTTGGATATGTTGGGATGTGAGATTGCAGTTTGCAATGACGTTGGGCTGTATACGGTTGGGTGAGAGATCGATCGATGTGCAGGAGGGCGGCGACCGGCGCCTCGACGCGCACAAGTCGACGGGCGCGCTGCAAGAGCCGCCGCCCGTACCGCCGCCTCCGGCCGCCTACTACCCGTCCATCGATCCACCTGCCAACAACGTAGTCTCAGGTGAACCATTCTGTTATATTAAAATTTATAATCTTTGATATTTTTTTTTTCTATTAAATTCAAATGACAGGGAAATTCATATCATTTATAAATGTTGTCCATAAAATATTAATAATTTGTTCTTCTTTAAGGTTTTTAATAATTAAGCAAGCTCCCGTTTTCTCCTTGTATCTTCGTTTGTATAGTTTATTTATTTAATCAGTACAATTTCATTCTGAATGTGGAATATTATTGTGTAGTTCAATAAAAAAATTCTGTATAACTTAGCTTTACATTTAACATGTAACTTCTTATTTCATGACTGTTACCTTTATAATTAACTTTAATATAATAAGTACTTACTCTACTATGTTACTCTACGAATCGTTAACGTTTTCATGAGTCATGCTGCCGCTATATTTGCCGTATGCTTTTTGTTCTACATTAATTTTTAAAGTAACATTATTTTTTGGTCTTAATTTTACACGCTCATTTACAATCATTTGGTTGTACAGTCGGCATTATAAATTTTATTTACGCTTGAAAATATACCTCCATATCTATGAATAATTGAAATCTGGTTGTAATAATTTATAAAGAAATGCCAGATGAATTGCAATAATAATGATAAAGTATTTTTTTTTAATGAGATAAATTATTTTAAGAGTACAGCGATAGTACTGTATGAGTAGAACGAACGCTTCGGATGCTGACTGTATGACCGTTTATTCATGAACGTGCGCGCGGGGGTGGCGGCGATAGCGTCCGGCGGGGGGGACGCGGAGGAGCGCGACGCAATGCAGCTGTGGTTCGAGGCCCGTTGGGCGCGGTTGGTGGAGCAGCGGCGCGCGCGCGACGCCCCGCCCGACCAGCCCGCCGCGCGCCGCCACGCGCGCCTCCGCCGCCGCCTTACCAGGCCCCTCTCCGGTACATCATTCATTTGTACTAAACCCGCTGCTACGCTATCATTTATACCTGCCAATTTCTCAAAGCGATCACCCCTATCGTTGTCTGGCCCTCTGCTTGCAATCACATAACGATGTAGGTTTGTATGCGTCTTTCTTTACACACACTCATATTTTGTTGAGTTAAATGTTATGTACCTAAACACTTTTTCAGCTATAGCTTCGATTAGATGTTAAACTGATTACAGCGGAACAGCAAGCGGCCGCCGTCGCAGAGATAGTGCAAGTGTCCGCACAGCGCGACGCCCACCAGGCTTTAATGGCGGCTGACAGGTAAGGTAATTGTAAACGCATACATTCTTGTTTCATCATCATCATCATCATCAAAGGAGGACCTACGTACCTTTTAATGACGCCTGTACTTAATACCCTGTACACTTTAAAAAAAGAAATTGGTGATGAAGAACATTTAATTTTTTAATGTATTATCTCGATATTTATATATTAATAAGTGAAGAAAAAACTTTCTACCCCTTTTTACGAAAATTGCGCGATGGAGAAGTGTAGGACTCGGTATAGTTAAAGCGTACATAGAGGAGTGCAGCAAGCTAAAATGTATATGTAATATGTATTACAAATACCTTAAATTGAATAAATTATATAATGGATTCATAATGTAAACCTTTAAAATGCTTTAAAGTTACTGTAAACTCAAAGGAATGGCTAAAAATAAATTTATAATTTAAATGTATTCCTACATTTATTTAATTTAATTGAAAATGTAACTATGTTACTTACTAAATGTTTGACTGCCTCGTTGGTCGAGTGGTTGCAAGCGTGACTGCCGATCGGGAGGTCCTGGGTTCAAATCTCGAGTCGGGTACTATTGGACTTTTCTAGTTTAGAATTTCTAGTAGTGAATCGAAGTCTGGATCTGTGCCCGGTGTATGGCAATAGGCTCACCACCTATTCCATTATGGGACTTAAACGTAACTAGTGAAACGTGGGGTGTACTGTACTCCTCTGACTATCCCTTCGGGGATTAAAGGCGTGATGTTACGTAAGTTATGTAAAATGTAACAAATTTTCACACCCTTTCTATAATATTGTACTACTCATTATTATGTATATTTAGGATAGCAAATTATTTACAGGAGGATAAATGGCGGCAGTATTGGTGACTAAATCTCCTGTGGTATCAACTGGTCGTTTCGATTACAAGGCGCAGCAGCGACTTTATCTCCTCGTTGACTTTGTACAATACTCGAACCGGTGCGACGTACGCTCACTTCAATAGCCTGTAATTAGTTTCTTTAAACAAATTACATTTCCAATGTTGGCTTATTGTGGACACACAGATTATAATATCAGATATATTAACAGTATTTAATATGACAACGATACTATAATACTGAAGCGGTACCTCGCAGCTTGGAACTCAACGTGGGGACCTCGGGGTATTTGCGTGTGAGCTGAGAGTTGGAGAAACAGGAAATATTGACGACATTGTCTAATTCGTTCAAAAATCTGTAAACTTCTCGTCTTCTTTCGACCTGAAACGTCTGTCTTGGTTTACTTTGTTCGTCCTGACGAATATTGTGAACAGAAAACTCGACAATCGCAGAAGAAGTGTTGCAAACGCAAGACGGACATGTAAAGCCCAATAATAGTCTCCAACTGAGTAGTTCACGTCTCGTACTGGCAATATCAACCAATTTTGGAAGTGCCCTCTCTCTTTAATATAATGTATTCGTTATATTTTATTCGCGTTACATGTGACGACCCCTTGAGAGGTTCTTGTTGTAATTGTCAGCGTCGGGCTACGTTGAAAGTGACGTTTTGTTACAAATGTGTTTGTATATGTTTACGTGTAATGTGCGCACAATTGTATTACCGCTTTATGTGGCATGAAGTCGATATCGTTTGGTGGGAGCACGGCTTTATACAGTATCACATATTTGTGTGACTAGCTTGGAGTTTCTAGGACTAGTTGTATGTGAAAGGTACTGACGATCTTGGGGAATGTTTGTGTAATAGTGGGGAATAATGCATCATTATTCGTATTGTAATGTTGTTATTATAGTTACGAACTATTTGCTATCGACAGCAGCTCTCCCACTTATTGTTAGTTGAATTAGCGTTACTTACAATGCGTTACTAACGATATGTGTCGTATGTTAATATGTATTATAATTAACATGTGTGATATAGCCGAGTTGAGCACGGGTCAAGTTTTACACGACCGTGTTCTATAACTTCACACAGCGTAAGCTCATTCTACAATACCACCTGAAAGCTATTGTTGTACATTATTTAAAGCTTTAATATCTATTGCATTAATATTCTTTTATAAATTCTCTTTTCTATTCACTTAAAAAATTATGTTCAAGGGTAGTTTTATTTGATTTTATTTTGACATTGTGATTGGTCTCCGATACTTGTTATTTGAAATGAACGATTGACAATGTTGACATTCATTCGTTCTTTCGCCTATCGGCATACGGTAAAATACACGTTATAAAAGCTTTACGTTACACTAAGATATTTATTGTAAATGGTCGTTACATAATCAGAGGTGTGGTTACATTTAGGTAATAAGGGGGCGGCGGTGAGCTAAGTACGAACATAATTGTCACAAAATTGTGTCCCTCATTGGACCTTAACGGTGTGCTAGATATGCCAAATGAGTTTACTTTAAATATTTATAAATTACATGTAGTTAATAGTGGTTTAAATTAACATGAGATATGCCAAAATGCTAATACTAATATATCGAAGGACATGGAATCATGTGCAGTACACCTACTCCCTGTCGAAGCTACACCTCACACGTGCCACCTCTGACTGCTGGCTACCTAGGTAGCCGGGGAAGCTCCAGTACGTGCATAGATCTCGTATAGTGTCTATAGTAGTGTAATGACCCTATTGAAGTGTACGCTTTTGATAGATTGTTATAAATGTGTTATTGCGTAGTTAACGTCTTCAATATTGTACACATATTTTTATAGTAGTTTAAAGCTTGCTACAACGCTTTCTGTCTTAAACATGTATATTGTGCACTAGTTGTAAGAGAGTGAATGTACATTTTCCTATATTTTTATATGGAACGGTTAAAGGGTCGGCGAGCAGGCGATATGTGAATCTGCTTTTTGGCAGCGTTTATTATTTAAATTAATTTATATATAAGTGTGACCAGCGGAATTTACTTTGATTATTAATCGTCTCGTGTTGATACAGTTCGCAATAGAATTGTGTAGTGTGGTGCAAATATATATTAACTTCAATGATATCAGTTTAATAATTGTTTCAAATTTAAAAGACTTAATTTGTACATTTCTATTACGTTTTTAAGATTATTGCTTTATTATTTTATAGTTTTAGTAAAATTGTTTTTTATAATGTTTATTGGTGTCCTTGTACTATTTAAGTTTTTTAAATATTTATGTATTTTATATTTCTATTTTCTGGACACACTATTTTTCACACATAGTAAGTAAAAATCTGTTACATTTTTGTCATTACCGACTAATCAGGGTGTCTTCGTTATACACAATCGATTTAAACCGTAATAGAAATAAATGTTAATTCATTTTCTCCAGTGAATTAATAAGTGTGAAGGAAAATGTTGTCGACAGTCAGGATATGCAGTCTTTTAATTGTAAGGTAGCATGGACACCCTGATTCGGTCTTAACAATTGCAATAAACTAACAAGTTTACCAATGGACATCGGATAATACAGCTTAGTGATTTTATAAAGAATGTTAAATTATTTGGTGCTTTAACTATCGTAAAACAAATGTGAATAGATTGTTGTGATCCGACAAATGTTATAGAAAAGTTGAATATATAATAAATGGCAATAATAAAAAATCCGAAATTTTTTAACGACATAACGAAGCAATAAATGTTTGTGATTGTTGTGATTAGACAAAAATGTTATAAAAGAGTGAATTATAATAAATGGCAATAATATAAAGTTTTCAACGACATAACGAAGCAATAAATTATTTAACTTGTTGTGAATGATATAACTTTTGTAATAGTGTGTAATATGTATTTAAATAGAATACTTATTAAAATAGAGAACGTGTGTATCGTATATTATCACCATAGACTAATGTACCTACTAATAGACTAAACGAAATTAAAGCAATACAATTATCAGGTACTGTGCACAACATTAGCAAATTTTTATGAAACCGTTAGAGAGTATATGAAAATTTATGGCTGATAATTATTTTTTTAAGGACCGATTGGTTTTTAAATAGTTCATTGTATTTTTTAGTGATAGCAACATGCATGCATGTGGAGCCAATCATTTTTAGTGTGTTCGCGATTCGTAGATACAAATTTATTTTTTCAATCGAGTATTTATACGGCGGTGTGACGAAAGAGTAAATTTTACTAAGAGTAATATTATTTTTTTAACTTTCCTGAAACTCTGGACTCGATCGTATTGATGTTATATGAATATCTACATTTATTTTGTGTATTTTTTACGTACTTGGTAATAAGTGTAAAATCTATGCTTACTTTGCATGCAGTAAGCCAGCTTTGTATTTTTACTTGTTAGGTTATTATCTGTTAGGTTGTTAAACGTCGCGACGCCGTTTATAAGTGTTGGGTGTAACCATCGACTGGCATATTTGTATTTTAATCATTAGTAATGAGAAACATTATGTGTGAAATATTTTCATGAAAATTCCATGGTGTTAAAAGATTTGTATCGAAACCAACTTGAATATTTTAGCAAATTTTAAAACCCCAAAATTTATTCAAAATTCATAAGAAATCATTGGAAAATTCCTTGAATATACATTATTTCCTGAAGACACCGATGCGTTCTTTTTACACCATTGACTTAATTATATTCTACCTAAATATATTCTGTTATAATACCTTTTGAAACCTGCGAGATTATACTCAATGCAATAAACCACACAAAGCAATGTACCTTCTTTTGTATGCATAGACAAATTGAACAACTAATAAAAAAATAATATATCAAAAACGTTTTTCATTTACTTCCCCGTCTTTTTTATTCAATTTTAATACACTATGTTCAATGAATTATGACGTTAATAATTTAATTAAACTTATTGTTCAAACAAGTATCAGATTAAAGATTATGATCGCCACTCTACAATAAATATCGTCCAAAATATTTGTAATGAGATAGAGCACATGAATGAATGCGATCCGTTTGATAATTCAACCTTTTTTCTGCTTTTAAGACTGATACTCATATTATTTATACCCATTCAAGTTCATTCATAAAAGTGGTTGACGCAGAATACACAGTACAAATTGCACACTAGACGCGAAGTGAATACTTCGCAAATACCACAGACACAGTGAGCATTTCGCAAACTGTGCACTACACACAAAGTGAGCATTTTACAAAGTGCATATAGGACGCAACGCGAGCACTTTGCAAATTGTACATTGACGAAAATTGAGCTTTTCTCACAAGGGCACTTCGCAAATTCAATCTATTTTTATTACACAATTAATTAGTACCTGAGCTATACTTTCGCTAATTCCGAAATGCAGTACGAATGTTTATTTATAGGTTTACGAAATAGGTAATGCTTCTGTAATGAAGCAAGGTTTAAGTAATTAAAACACTTTCTTGGGTATCTAGACATCATCACGTGATAATAACGTGCAAGTCATTGGATTGGGTATTTGAGCTGTTGCGCTTAGTTTTAAAGAATTTTTGTTACAACCGAAGGTCGACCTTGATACGCAACAGAAGCTTTAATAATTCGTATAACTATCTTTAATTAATTATTTGGGCCGTCCTTTGAGAAATGGAATCTGTTATAGTAAACTCAAATTGTTTTAATGAAAACTTTTACGAAGACGACACATGAGGGAAGTGCTCATTTAGCGTCAGGAGCACAATTTGCAAAGTGCTCTTTCTACGGAGATCATTAGGAAGTACTTACTACAATTATTGTAGTAACTCCGTCCTCATGTTTTAGAAGACATAAATTAGGACATCAAGTAAGTACAATGATTAAAAATATGTTTAAGCTTTGAATGATTTGCGTGGAGTGGCATCAGGGTATAAGAGCCGTTGCTCCCTTATGTGGGGGATCAATATGTAGCCGCAAACCGCTTACCTACTTAATAATAATGGAAATCTCGGTGAGTGACAACAAGAATCACTCAAAAGATTATGCGTCTTAAAATACCTAATATATGTATATCTACTAATATACATTTGTGGCAGGCAACTTTTCTTTAGAACATTGTCAAAAATAATTTAATTTTCGTTGCACGTACAGTTACGTGTATATATTATCTTGAATCGACCCGACTCATCTCGACTTTCTAATTTTTTTTAAACGTTTCTTGTATTATATTTCTAAGCGTGAAATTCACATTTGGAATTATCATTATATACCTACCTACAACCTTGATAAGCTGTATTCAGATAATAATATGTATATAAATAAGGGAATTAAAAAATCAAAAGACAGGTAGGTACTGTAAAATTATATATTATTTTTATTTCATTGATTTATCTCCAATCGGGCGCTAGGTCATTCATAGTAAACATTGGTGTACTGTCTACTTTTTACATTCAACTTTTCCCAGAGCCTAGCGTTATAGCCTTGAAAATTTCATCAAAATACAAAATAATAAAGCTACAATATGTCATTAATATACTGCCATAGCACAGTTTTCTAACAATCTCCTCTTTCCAAAATCATATACACACAAGAGCAATCTGTCAAATTCAAGATTGCTTGAATCCCCCACGTGCACTGTCTGCCTGTTTAATGGCACATTTTCATACGATTGTCCAAGATCTCTTTCAGTCATGAATCTGTAAATAGCCGTAACGAATTGTACTTATCAAATCATAGTTGGTCCGTTGAAAAGATAATTTACGATTATTTTGTACCATGTAAAGAAGATAAATTCGAAGGTATTTTTAAAAGCACGCATGTATAGCTTAACGAACTATACATAACGCTTACGTTTTTATTTTACATTGTCCACTTGACGCCTCGCAATACTTCTGAAAGTTGACATAATAAATGATTCATTAGACAGTATCTCATCAAACAAGATCGCTACGACTCCTACTAAATGTCATTAAAAGTAAGATATGTGTAATAATAGATAAATATATTTATGCTAAATCTTAGTCTAGTGCTAGTTTTATCGATAATAATGTTTTGTAGATAGAAATATTAATTGCGTTGGAATGTTAGAGCGATGAACAATGATTAACTTCAATCTAGTCTTACATCCTATTAAAATAAGTTTTATGTACAACAACTATCACGTAAAGTAACTAATAGGTATACATTTATAAACAGAATAAACATAATATATGTAACACATAAGAAAAGATCAAGGTAATCATAGTTATAAAGCGAAAGATAATAGGTGAAGAAATATATATCTGCATCTTAAATCGCAATTAAAAAATGCCTAGATCAGTTCGTACTCTATAAAAAAAACTTTTATTCTCGATATAATTTTAAATTCGGAAAGACACCGTGAGAATTGTTATGAGTTTGTAAAGTATGCATTTATTTTAAACATTTACATCACATTTTTGTGTAACAAATCTAAATAACAATGTTCATATGCAATATTTTTTACACGAGAGACAGGACCAGCTAGCCGCCCGTGGTCGTAAGCTGACTAAAGAGCCAACAAGCTATTTTCATCTTACTCAAAGTTAATTTGTATCGTTTAATTATAAATACCTTAAACTCAAAGTCTCGGAATAATCTTAAGAAAACATCAGTCCATATTCTTAAAAAATAGTCGTAATGTATTAACATTTCGAATCATGATTACGAATGTTCACAGGTTGTGCTAAAGCTGAGTGTAAACGAGTGGAAAAGTCGAGTTGATATTTCGCGTGATATATAATTAAGTAGTATAAACATTAAACGAGGAAAACTTCGGTCTAATATCTAGGTTTGTGGTTGTGGTGGGGACGGTGCGAGGGCTGCCAGTCCGGGTGGCGCGGCTCGCGGTGGTGGTGATGGTCCTGGTGCTGATGGTGGGGCTGACGTTGGGGGTGATGATGGTTGTGATGCGGATGATGCTGACGATGACTATGCTTCATATTATTATTATTATTCATTTTAGGCTGTATCTTACCATAGGCGAAA